>JACBWV010000672.1:364836-379836 GCA_013435795.1 Chlamydomonas sp. ICE-L
GGACAAGGACCAACGGGCCTCCGATCAAGCACCCACCCCCACTCCAAGACAAACACTGCTGTTTTCCAAACCAATTTTAAACACACCACTGTAATACCCCCAAGAGCAACACAGAAAAAAGAAGGAAAGGCCTGCACCCTCTTGTGATCTAAGATGAAAACATCGCAGGGCATGGGCCCATCACTCCCTGTAAATCAGGCCAGGTGTATCAGGCATCACTCCTTTAGCAAACCAAGCACATTACCTAGGCCAGCCTAGTAACATATGTCGTCTAGGTCACCAGCCGATCAGACGCGTCGGCAAAAGGACCAGAGCGCGGCATGCATCAACAAAAAACAGGACAGGGCCAAAGCTTAAACACTACAAGGTGGGTAACTAAACACAAAAAATCGACAAGAAGAAGACGCAAATTCAAAATCCTTAGAAAACGTCCTGGAGGTGAAATGAAAAGGGTTCGTAGAACCCCCACAAAAGATCCACGACACGCAAGGAAGAAAAAACCTTAAAGGGCACTTTAAAGAGCTAGCAATAACGGTTGTGGATCAGGGTAACTCTCCCATTAGCATTGTCACGCGTTCTCAGCATGACTAGTATCAGCCCACTAGGTCGCGATGCAAATCAGCAACGTCTGAAAGACAAACAAACCGGGGCCTGTCTAGGTTAAAAGGGTAGCTGGTGGTGGTTATCGGGTAACAAGGCGGTACAACAAAAAACTATGTAGCTCCTAACTAACCTCCTAAACCTGCAGACTCCACGAGAAAAAACACGGTAAGGGAATCCACTCCTATAAAAACAGTCCAGTTGATTGGGGCATTTTTACTCCATCAGAAAGACCGGGCGGTGTTCTGTGCCAGTATTGTAAGTAGGATGCACCTTCTTCTCCAATGCAGACCAGCAGCTCTGTAAGGCCAGAAAGACCAAAGCAGGGCATGCTACTGATAACAGGTCGGGATAAAAGCAAACAAAAACAGCTTCAGCGAGAGAGGGAGCAGCAGATCCACAAAACTACTTCCGCCCTCTAGGGGCAGCCAAAAATGCTAAGACAACGTACGCTATGTTTCCACCCAATGTCACACTCAGGATCGGGCACTCTCTAAATATAGAGAACAAGATGATGCGACCAATGCAGCCTCAAAAGGAGCCCTGCGACTGAGATTCAAGAACAGGGGAGGGAATGAGTCTCTCAACGCAAACACCGTCTGAATCCAAAACAACCTAAATAAAAAAATGCTATAAAAGGCCTCCAGCTCCATTGTCGCCTTTTAAAGGCTTGTCTCTACTAGGTATCTCCGCAGCTGCATGAAGGAGCATGGATGCGAGGGAGGAGATGGATATTCTGAGAGGAAGAGGAAGTTCAGGAGGAAAGTTGGTGGGGCTCGGAAGAAGGGAATCAGGGAGAGCTGCGTCTGAAGTACCTAAGGATGGGGGTTCGGGTGGTCCCAAATAATTGAAGAGAATAGCCTGCCCCACTCCAGTAGGCTGACCCTCTTTATGCTGACTATGGGCGGGGGCGAGTAGCGATTATACCGCAGAGTGTTGTAACACTCAATGGGGCACTGGCAGCTCCCATTTAGCCGCGAAAAGTGCAGTCGCCTCCAGCCTAATTGCCGAAAGCCCGAAGCAGCTTGCAGCAAATTGTTTAGAAGGCGGCGGGACGGAGAGCCAGACATTGGCTATGCGAAAAAAAAGGCTCCAGTCCAATTGTGCCTTCTTCTTCTCTTCTAAAAGCTTCGTTCTACTAGTTACCTCTCCCAGCCCAAGTTGAACATGAAGGAGCAGGGATGAGATGGAGGGGAGAGGATAGATGGGTATCTGAGAGGAAGGGGATAAAGTGGCGTGGGCTCGGAAAGAAGGGATCAGGGAGGGGGAGAAGGGAGAGCGCTTCCTGAAAGAGTATAAGGATGGGGGTCGGGTGGTCCCAAATTAACTTGAAGAGAATAGCCTGCCCTAGCATGACCTAGCTCCTCGGATTGGGCAGCGCGGGCATCACGTCGACACTTGTTGGCTATTTCCCTGTCTTCCTTGCTCTGGCAAGCTCGCTTTGAGCGCTGGCTGGCGGTGTTGCGGGCCCTCCTGTCCATTAGGACCGTTGCCATGCTCATTTATCGCAACTCCTTACTCCACACCCTTCGCAGTGAACGCTGGAACGCAGTGGACCTGGCCTGGACCCCTCATCATTGTACCGCGGCGCTGTCAGTCTGTACTGGTTTTCAGGCTCATTAAACGCCGGCCACCAGACCTTATCTCCCTCATTTATCGCAACTCCTTACTCCACACCCCTCGCAGTGAACGCTGGACGCAGTGGGACCTGGCCTGGACCCCTTCATCACTGTACCGCGGCGCTGTCAGTCTACACAATTATTCACTCATCAATCCCCCCACAACCTACTCAGGAAATGCGAAATTTCCGCAATCACGCCTAAAGACGTGATTGCCGTGGAGCTCGTACCTCGCTCCCGTTGATTCCTCTGCTCTACACATGCAACCTCCTCCTTTTTCCAGACACCCACCTGTTCAGCTTTCTCATGTATGCTTCGGTATGCTTCCCTCCTGTGGGATCCAAAGTTTCTTTCACTTCTTCCTTTCCCACTCCCATTCCTTGCCCCAACGCCTAACGCTCCACCTACACCACTGTCCCCGCTACCACACCCTCAAAACCTCACACTGCCAAACACTCCCCCCTCCTCCCGCTCCCTCCCCCCCCCCCCCCACACCCCCCCTCTGACCACCACCCCACAATCTCACTCCCCCCCACCCACCCCGCCCCTAACCACTCACCTCACAGCCTCCCCCATCACAACAACTTTCTTACTACACTCCACCACCATACGCTTCACATCACACCGCCCTCCAACCCCCACCAGCCCCTCACCCCCACCCCACCCCCCCCACCCCACACCACACCCTGGCCAGGGCGTGCTAGTTTCGCCTAGACCGTCGGGCCAGTAAATCCCTCACAACACACACACTCCACCTTCCCTCTTCACCACCTAACCCCACACTCACTCCCCCACCACATCACACATAACCACACACTCCCCCCCATCACCACACGTTCTTACAACTTACCACCCACCCCTACCTTCACAAACACACCCCTCACCCCCCCACACACAACCACCTGGTCTGGGCGTGAAATTCGCCCCAATAGACCGGTCTGGGCGTGAAAATCGCCAGACCATAGTTCCACCGGAGATTGCTCTTTTCCTGGCTTGCCGAGGTTTACCTTAGCGGTTAGGGGGCGGCGTTAGATCGCAGGACACGCAGGCTGAGTTACAAATGTGGTGTGTTCTACATCCCTTGTGATCTACAGTACCCTTGCTGTATCGACCCTACTTGCGAGAGTAGGAAGGGGGTGGTGAGGTTCGATTCCTCAGTATTTTGGCGTCCTGGCCCTAAGCAAACCTTGTAGGGAAGTACTGTCGGATTTCTGCCCTTGTGGTGGTTCTCTAGTTATGTCTCCTTGATTCCGCCTCTAACGACCATGGCAGGGAGCTTGTCTGCCGTGGTCAACAGGGCGGGGTCGTGGTGAATGTTCGTTTGGTCGTGGGTTGGTATCTCTCACCAACCCTAAGTGCGCCTACTTTGCATATTGTAGGAGTGGCACCACCATTCGAACTGAATCCTCCGTGTCGCTGGTTTGTGTCGGGAGACCCACCTCCTGGGGTGAAAGTCCTTTCACAACTAAAAAAAAAAAAAAAAAAAAAAAGGCATCATGGTCGCATCATCCGTTAAGAACTGAAAGCTATTATTCCGAGCGCCATGCCAAGCCATATGAGGGTCGGCTGGTGACCTCCGAGGAGAGGATCTTCTGATTCTAAATGTCTTGCCGTCATAGTATGGGAGGCAGTTGTGGACATGCTATGAGCGCGCGCTTAGCTTAGCGCATCTGCAGTTTTGGTATTTGAAAATTCCGCTAGGCAGGGAGTTGCTAGTTGGGTGAACGAAAAGTACGTTGCAAGTCAGTTACACTTCGCACGCCCATGGCACGTGGGCACGCGATGATGACACCACCACGACCACCACGACCACGATTTCTTTATATAGATATATAAAGAAATCATGGCCGTGGTTGTGGTAGCGGTCGCATTGGTGTTATCGCGTAACCGACTTAACTGACTTCCAGCCCAGCCAATTCCCGCCCAGTCAATTCCCGCCCAGTCAATTCCCACCCAGTCAATTCCCGCTTTTATTGAAATCCCTCCTTCTTCAACTTCTGCCTTATTTAGCTTCCTTTTTTTTTTTTTTTTTTTTTAGTTGTGAAAGGACTTTCACCCCAGGAGGTGGGTCTCCCGACACAAACCAACGACACGGCGAATGCTGCCTAAAGCGACCACCATTCATCTCACGCATGCGCTCTTTCTCCATGCCATCTCATCACATTCGTCATGGTTGGCACCCAGTTGTTGCGATTAATTTGACTTCGTTCAGATCGCCAAGGCCATTCCGTCCCCCTGCACACTCTCGCTCTTGCACAGCGCATGCAATCTATGCAAGCTGTTTTCGTAGTATCAAATATCGTGAAACATGTCGCAGCGATTTTTCATGTTCAGAGTGTTGCCCGAGTTTTCCCAACGGGGCACTGCACGAGAAGCAGCAGCTGCAGGTTTGTAGCTATGCAATTGCGCCGGTCCGGTGTTGATCGGAATCTGAGCGGTTCGCAGCTTTTTGGTAGGCTCAAAACATTGCCGGCACTTAAACCCCTATTTCTGAACGATTGAATCCCACAGCTGGAGTGAAGGTTGTGAGGTAGGGAGAAGGAGAGTGTGTGTGAGAGAGTGTTGGTGATTGGGGAAAGGTGGGAGAAAGAGAGAGTGTGTGCTGGGGTGGGGTGAGGGGCAGGGAGAGATCGCGGAAAGTAGGGGATACTATGGGTATGGATTGGGGGGTGGGGGGGGGGGGGGGGGGGGGGGGGGGGGGGGGGGGGCACATGCAAGGGGCGTTACCTGTGCTGTAACCCACGCCAGACTAGCAAACCATGACCTGGGTGGGTGGGTGGGGGTGGGGGGTGGCCACCAGCCACATGTGCCACTGTTCTGCCCCAAACAGGTGTGGCCAAGGGCCAAACGGGCACCGTACTATAATTGGGGCGTGGTTGGTTGGTCTACGTGAGTGTAGGTGTGGCCACCGGCTACACGGGCTACCGTACTTACTTATATATATATATATATATATATACGTACTTATATATATATATACAAATCATGGTCGTGGTCGTGGTCGCGGTCGCGGTCGTGGTCGTGGTGGTGTCATCATCGCGTACCCACGTGCCATGGGCGTGCGAAGTGCAACCGACTTGCAACCGACTTTCCGTACACCCAAGTCTTCGCCCAGCAAAATTTGCACTCACCGAAATAGCAGATGCGCTAAGCTGTGCGCACGCGCTCATTTCATGTCCACAACTGCCTCCCATACTGTGACGGCAATGAATTGCAATGAAATGAGTGAGGAGATCCTCTCCTCGGAGGTCATTTGCTTTCCCTCGGATCGCTTTGCATGGCGCTCGGAATAATATTTTTCAGTGCATTGCTTCTTCACGGAGTGACCTGCGGCTCATGCTCCATAACTTTCACTTCGGCTTATGATTCGGCTGGCCCTTGACTTTCACTTGGCTCACGTATGCGCACTTGATTCTTCATCTCAGCATTACATTCTTCATCTCATTATGCTATCATCAAATCGCCTGATTCGCTATCACATCGCCTGATTCGTGATTGGAGGTAGTTGACTTCCATCCCCCAGCCTTTCTGCAGGCTCTATTGATACATTCATCTTGCTGCAAGCTAAGACACTCCCACAGCTCATGGTATCTCTGCACGATCTAAGTCCTTGCATCCCTGTGACGTTCTTCCGACTTCCGACTTCCTTCTTGCTGCGTGCTCCTTGCACCGCGTGCAATACCTCTTCAAGATCTTCCCCCCCACCCCACACCACTCCCACCCTGCAACGATATGGTTATTTTCGCGCTGAGCTGTAGCGAGTGCGTGACAGAGTTGACCAAACGAAGGCCCTTTCGGGAAACAGCTTGCACGCCCAACCAGGTATCTATGCGCGAAGAGGAAGCTACAGGTAAGCATCTTTGCTCGCGCGCAATTCCGATGTTTCAACCTCAGTCTGAAACTGCGCAGACGTTCGTTTGCAATTTCCAAAAGTCTTTGCATTTCCGCGTCGCCTGACGAAACGTCCAAACGTTTGCGCGATTTCGAACTCAGCTGGAAACATCATAATCGCTTCTGTTAAACCCATCTGCTAAAGTGGCGGAGAGAAGATCAGATTAATGGGAACGGAGAAGCAGGGAAGTACGTGTGTGTTGGCGGGTAAAGGAGTGAGGCAAATTTGAGATTGGGCCTGGGTCGAGGTTTGGGCAGAGTGGGGACTGTGTGGGTGGGTGGGTGGGGGGGGGGGCATGGGGAGGGATAAGTGTGTGGGTAGTTTGTTGCTGCTTTGTGTGTGTGGTGTGTGTGTGTGTGTGGTGTGGTGTTTGTGTGTGTGTGTGGGGGGGGGGGGCGGGGGGGGGGGGCAGATGCGTCAGCATTTGAAGTGGGGGAAACATGATGACTGTGTTTATGACAGGGATGGAGGTGATGACATATGTGTAGCCCATTGTGTAACCCAGCCCCACGGGCACCCCATTATGATTGGGGTGGGAGTGATGCGTGTCTGTGTGGCCACCGGAGTCAAGCTCAAACTCATAAATAAATATTTTGCCCCCCAACCATGTTTGGCCCCCCACCCACATGTAACATACACGATAAATTCGCCTCACCTATGGTGCCCAGTACTAAGCTCTCCACAGTACTAGCTGGCGCAGTAAACGCGCACTAGACACTGACAACCCCACCAGAACTACCGTGCCCCACGTCCAGTGGGCTCCCACAACCATGCACAATGATCACATAAACTCCTACACGCACATGTAACATACAAAATAAATATTTGGCCCTCCTCTTTCAATTCAGTTCCTCTAAGCCTCGGTTAAACGATTGTTTGGGGCTCAGTTCATCAGTGCTTGTTCTTTTTAAGCCCTTCCTATACGGTTGGGCAAGTCCCTTTAGCCTATTTGGCCTACCCTTGGACTGTAACATACATACATACATACATACATACATACATACATACATGCATGCATGCATGCATGCATACATACATACATACATACATACATACATACATACATACATACATACAAGCCTCCACAACAATAGCACATAAACTAAAAACGAACTTTCTATATTAAGAACGCCAAGCTTGACATAGATCCTGCTAGGTTTGCCTTGTACAGCCTCAGACGGAGAGGTGTAGTAGCAGCCTGGGCTAATGGGGCAGATCTAGAGTCTATCAGAACTCAAGGCAGATGGAAATCAGATGCCATTAAGGCATATCTGATCCCAGACCTCTCAGTCTAGTTGAACTTTGCTTCCAGCCTCTGAGCCTAGCTTTTCCTTTCCTTCTTGGCTTCTTCCCTCTTGATACCCCATCACTTAGCCAAGCCTGCTGTCCTGTACATGCTCCTTGCTCCTACACCTTTCCCCCAGTCCCTTTACACTCCTTATCCTTATATAGTGGGACTGATTTTTTATTATCCTGAGGGCAGTGTGTGTGTGAAATTGCAGTGACTCGTGCACATGGTAGTAGCACAAAGACAGACCTGAACAGTCTGAACTTACAAGCTAGATAGTGCAATTGACTTTATTGTAATGGTAACAGCTGATAAGACCAGTAAGGCCAGCCAGTGGTGTGATATACCCCCTAATTAAGGGAAATATCGCACACAGAGCTACCACCTTTCAAGGCCCAGCATACACCTTAAATATGTCTACTAACACTTGTACCAATGGGGGCCCCATCTGAAAGATCGCTGGACCTCTCGGGCAGTGACTCAATGTCCAGCAAGCAGCCCCCCAACTTTTGCAAATATAAGTACTGACAATGATGAAGCCTGCATGTGCTTATTTCCAAAACCCTCAAGGGTAAATTATATGTATTTGAAATATGAAAAGCAACTGTGAAGGGATCTGAGTCAACCGTCTGAATCCCAGATTTTTCAGAGGCCTCCTTGAGGTACCGATATACCAGATATAGATATATTTTGCTATACATATATCTATATATATATATATCTATATGTTGGGGCAATATAGATATATTTGCCGCCCCCTAGGCATACCTATCACTTCAATCAGAACTGTGTTTGGCGTTTTAATATGATCAGATGTGGTAGGTGCATAGGCTAACAAGTTGAGTACAACCTGATTCAAAGTATGCCGTGAAACATTAATATGCATAGTAGGTGTTTGGAAACGCGAACACGCGTGAAATATGTTAAGTTGGGTGCGTTGCGGCATACCCATCACTTCAATCAGAACTGTGTTTGGCGTTTCAATATGATCATTTGTGGTAGGTGCATAGGCTAACATGCTTATTGCAACCTGATTCAAAGTATGACGTAAGATATTGATGATCAAAGTAGGTGTTTGGAAACGCGAACGCGCGTGAAATATCAAATATGTGGATATGGGTTGTGGGTGAGGGAGTGTGTGGGTGTGAGTGGGGGTGGAAGTGTAGGGTGTGGTGTGCGGGGTGTGTGTGTGTGTGTGTGGTGTGTGTGTGTGTGGATATTAGATGCATGTGTGGATCCCATGTAGATTCTGTTTGGTCACGTAATTCATGTACGAATATTATTTAACTGTTGCGTGACATAATTGCGTTATTTTGAAAAAGTGGGAGTTTTGCCCCGATTGGGATTTGAATCCTCGACCTCAAGAAGTCGTCCTGGAGGTAGAGCGCCTAGTGGGTGAGCTTTGTGTTCTAATTTTAGTGAAGTGCACATGGAATCATTCGTCCATTTGGATCCTTGTATGTTTTCGCCTCGAATTTTTGAAAACAATTCTGCTCCCAAACCTATGTAGGCGCACATGTTTGGATGGTACAATTTTGAAATGTTGACGTATGTTACCCGAATATTGTAGCTTTTGACTCAAAACACACACAAAACGTAGCTCCTTTTCTTGAATTGCGATGCTCACATGTGCTCTCGTGAGAATCTGTCCGGTGTAATGAGAATCTGTCCGGTGTAATGAGAATCTGTCCGGTGTAATGAGAATCTGTCCGGTGTAATGAGAATCTGTCCGGTGTAATGAGAATCTGTCCGGTGTAATGAGAATCTGTCCGGTGTAATGAGAATCTGTCCGGTGTAATGAGAATCTGTCCGGTGTAAATGAGTCTTATAATTGTTATATAGTATATAATGATCCGTTGTTTTGTGATTTGGAGTGAAACCTGAAAAAGTTGTTTGTTACAAACGGACAGACGTTTTTGATAGGCTAATCCCTCAATCAGAAATCTTGAGATTTCTTTCATTTGGGTATTGGGGTAATCCCTTCTTCAAAACAATCTCGAGATTTGTTTCATTCGGGTACATAATAAAAAAGTAGCCCACCTCTTCCCATGCAGCTGCTCTACGCCAAGCTCTAAGATATGGTGATAGCATCCCGTGGGAGTCTCGTAGCATGTGCTGCCAAAATGATACGTATATTTAAATTAATTTCATATCCATCTCCCTTTTAAATTTACAAGGCAAACAAGGCTATGGGCAAAGCCCATGATTTATATTGCCCCAATTAAAAAAAAAGGGCGATCTGCCGATCTGGCCAGAGCGGCGAGAAAAGCGAAACAAAGTGTGAACCCCCCTTATAGCCATTCAGCGGATGATTTGGGTTCAAGGTTTCTGAAGAACCCGGAGTTCGTACATGAAATCGAGAATTTTGCCTGGAAATCTGAGAATTCTCGCGAGAATTCTCGATTACCGTATTGGCCTGAGATTCTGAGAACCAAGTCCAAAGTCCAAAGTGTGCTTCCCAAATCATCCCCTGAATGGCTATAGCATTGCTCAAACTCGTACTGCTCACCTCTAACTAGCCCTCATTAAGGAATCACTTTATTTAAGCACTAAGCTCCTCCCCCCCCCCCCCCCCCCCCTCCGAACCCTAATAATGATGGACATGCTGCACCTTGCACAATACAATGAGTTGTGGTGCAACATATAAAGTGTTGTGTTGCTAGTCCTACATGCATGTAGGTAAAACAGGACAACAACACAAATGACATTCTTGTGCTCACAGCTGACTCCATCACAATGGCGCTTCAAACGGCTGTTAATAATGAAGGGCAACGAGGTGATACATATAAGAGACCTCTATTGGAGTACTCTATACGTTAGGACAGATGGAGAATGACTCCTCACTTCCGCCAACTATTGCTGGCTTTTGTGGCTGGCTCTCGTGTAAACACACTCCTCGTATCATATCCACTCTATGAAATAGTGAAACACACACACTTCATGTACCCACTCCATGAAGTACACACACTGACACACCCCATGTATCACACATACTCCATGCACCTGCTCAATGAACTGCACCCACTCCATATATCACACCCACTCCATGCACCTACCACATTTCATTCTCCAGCGTACAACATCCACTCTGCGCACCACTCCATGTACACCTCCATACCATGGACCATTCCATGTATCACACACCCACTCCATGCACCCACTCCATGTACCACACACACTTCATGTAACACACCACGTACCATTCCATGTATCACACACCCACTCCATGCACCCACTCAATGTACCACACACACTTCATGTAACACACCACGTACCATTCCATGTATCACACACCCACTCCATGCACCCACCCAATGTACCACACACACTTCATGTAACACACCACGTACCATTCCATACAGTGTGCCACTCCATATACCATTTCGCGCAATGCACCACTCCATGTGCCACTCAATTTATCTCACACACACCATGCAACCACCACATGGCATCCTCAAGTGCATGCTCCAAAACCTTGACACCCACTCCATGTAGCCACCCCCATTCAATCCCACTTCATGCATGCATCCCTTCACTCAAAGGCTACATGCACACAAAGAATAGCATCCACAGTCCAACATGTATCGCAAGCACATAAACAATGTTAACAATTCCAAGTAGCCACCCACTTTCACTGCCACTCCATGCATGCATCCCTTCACTCCCACTGTATGCACACCAAGACAGGCACCCAGTCCAACACGTATCTCAAGCACACACACGCACAATGGTATCAACCCCATGCAACCAACCCTTCACACCCACTCCATGACGCTAGTGATATGCCTCCCGAAAAGCCACTACCAACTTTGATGGTGGATATTCTGATAGACACTCAGATCTGAAGTGAACACCCTTTGTCTGAACATCAGGTACTTCAGAACTCACCTGCACCCTGGGCTCTTCATGCGTCTCGTCTAAATTCCGGTACATATAGATGCTCACGATCCTCCATCCGATGCCAGCACACATCACGAGAGCAGAGAATTTGGGAGGATGAATAATTGGGAACAAAAAAAACAGAGTTGTGGGAATGGGAGAGTAGTGGGGGAGTAGAGGGAGAGTTGTGCGGGAGTTGGAGGGGGGGAGGGTGCAAGACCCTAGCAAATTGCACTGGGGAAGGTGGGTTGTTGAGTTGGGAGAAAAAGAGGTAGGGGACGAAGTTACTGGCAGGCTTGGGGTGGGTTCGAGAATCGATGGCGCAGTTCGAGTTATAAAATGACAAGATGCTCCCCTTGGCTGAAGAGGTTGACCGACTCCAGGCTGGAGTGGTCACATTCCTGTGGGGACTTTGGACCTGGGCCAATTGGCCTGCTGCACATTGAACCACAGCTGCGTGCCTTGAGTTTCTGCACCTTCTGATCGCAGCGAGAGGCCGTGAAAGCGCGTATAGAAAAGTCCAAAATTGTTCCCCGTTGGTTACGCCTAACACGGGATTCCAAATCGGCGACGGCTCACCCCGATACCCCCTCGTTATGTAAGATTGCCTCTGCCTGGTCACATATAATCCTCGAGTCTCCTAGAGGGCTAGCGCACATGCACGGAGACCCAGGCGGAAATCCTTTATACGATGTCGTAAACCGTAGTAAGATATATAATTCCATACATTGATTGGACGATCTCGCTAGACAATCAGTAATGGATGATTAGATCTTGCAGGGTTACGTTATTGTGTCTTCTGGGGTTGTACGTTTTGAGGTCTTGAAGGATTCACTTTCTAACCCGGCTACTTGGTCCCTTCCTTCATTTGGGTACCGCCCCTTATACCTTTCCTTTTCATACTTCACTTTTACTTGGCTTGACTTTCTCGCCCAGATACTTGTTCCTTTGCTTCGTTTGGGTTCCGCTCCTTAGAGTGCTGCCCCGTCATCATCATCACCACTATCATCATCATCTCACCACCGCCCACAAAATGCAGAGAACTCTAGCAACTTGGATTCAACGCGTACAGAGCTCGCATCTCTGGCAGAATGCTGGCAGGCCAGTCAAGCAATCGCCCGTTGCGCAATCGGGGGTCTCCGTCGAGTACCTGCGCCTACTGCTGGAGTCCTTAGGGGATCTATTAGCAGGCGCGGATACCGCAGTCTTCGTGAGCAAGGCAATCCTGCCTCTGACACAGAAGAAGCGCTCGAGGTGCGAAGAGGCAGAATTAGCTGGGGCCTGAACTCTAGCAAGTATCGCCACAACTGCGACAATTTAGCGGGTTGCCCTTTAACGGGCGCGTAGCTTGGCTGCAGCCAAATCCACCCCCCCCCCCCCACTCGTTCTGTAAAAGTATCCCCTGGCTGGTGAATAATGCGCTTGGAGATATCCCTACTGCAGATAGCATTCTCACATGCCTCCGACCAAGCTGCTTGGGTTCATCAATGCGCAGCGCAAATTCTCGCAACTACGTGCTGCTGCTGCCCGATACGAGCAGTGGTCGGACTACCAGTGTTCTCCTAGCAGGCTCACGTGCGAGTTTGGATTAATTCGCATGTGTCTGGAAAGAGAATTTTATACGGCCCTGTACGTACACGCATGGGTAGACGCGCCGTGGAAGAATTCAAGAGTGAAGCAGCCTGTGTTCAGAGTTCTTTCTGCAGCAGAAAACACTTCATCTGTCCATGCGATTCTCACAGATTCCAGGAAGAAAAACTTCCAGATTCGAACCCAGGGCGACGCCCTGGCTGTGGGGTGTGGATACGTTCGGGTATCAGGGAACGTTTTTACAGGGTACCAAACAGACCACACACCACTGCTCCCTGGTGCCAGCATTAGTGCGCTTGCTTTGGAGATTACCTTGCAGCCCCAAGATAGTTCACCTATCATCTTAGCTTTTTGCCGTCCTACAGACATTCTTCCCCCCCCCCCCCCCATGCCCCATCCCCAGTCACACACACACGCTCACTCGCACTCCCCTAAACATACATATACATGCACACACACAAAGAAAAATACACATACATATACACACCTATCCCCCCCCTCCCCCCTCCCCCTCAACCCCCCCCCCCCCCCCCCCCCCCCCACCCCGAACCGCCCCCCCCACACACCACGCCCCACCCACCCTTCCCCCCCCAACACACACACACACACACTTTCCTCTCCTCCAGCCCACACCCACATCCACACCCTACCCCCAAGCACATACACATACACACACACACTCACACACACCTTCCCTTACCTCCAGCCCACACCCACATCCACACCCTGCCCCCAAACACACACACACACACACACACACACACACACACCCTTCCCTTACCTCCAGCCCACACCCACATCCACACCCTGCCCCCAAACACACACACACACACCCTTCCCTTACCTCCAGCCCACACCCACCCACACACACCACTACATCCAACTTCCAATCCCCTCCTTGCAGGATCTACGACTTCATCCCTTCTGGGTTCACTGGCAGACCTGTCTACTACATTGTGCATGCCTGGCAGGGATCTGCGGTATAAGTACACTTATAAATATGCATACACAAACTCCCCCCCACCCCCCCCACCACACACACACAAACACACACACTCACACTTTCCTCTCCTCCAGCCCACACCCTGCCCCCCAACACATACACATACACCCACCCACTCCCACACTACCCTCCCCCAACTCACCCCCCCTCCCCCTTCCCCCGCACCCACACCCACTGCTATACCTACTCCCACACTCACCACTACATCCAACTTCCAATCCCTCCTTGCAGGATGGATGACTTCATTCCTGCTGTGTTCACTGGCAGACAGGTCTACTACACTGTACATGCCTGGAAAGGATCTGTGCAATAAGTACACATGCCCCCCCCTCCCCCCCCCTCCCCCCCCCCCCCCCCCCCCCCCCCCCCCCCTCACACACACACACACACGCACACTCCTTCTCCCCCTCCACCGCATCCCCTCACGCCCACCGCCACCGCCACCGCCATACCCCCTCCCACACTCACCACTACATCCAACTTCCAATCCCCTCCTTGCAGGGTCTACGACTTCATCCCTGCTGCGTTCACTGGCAGACCCGACTATTATGTTGTTCATGCATGGCAGGGATCCTTCCACGATCTGATCAATCAGATCGTAAACCAAGCTCAAGGTCAGTGGGTCAACTTTTTTTTTTTTTTTTAATCTGATAGATCAGATAGTCAACCAAGCTCAGGGTAAGTGGGTCCACATTTTATGTTATTTATTTTTTATTTGATTTTTTATTTTATCTGATTGATCAGATAGTCATTCAAGCTCGAGGTAAGAGGTTCAGCATTTGTATTGTATTCATTGTATTTATTGTATTTACTTATTTATGTTTATATTATCTGAACAATCAGACAGTCAACCAAGCTCGACGTACGGGGTCAACATTTTATTGTATTTACTAATTATATTTTATTTGTATTTTATCTGATCAGTCAGATAGTCAACCAAGCTCTGGGCAAGTCGGCCAACAAACAATACATACTTGGTACGCCTTGTTATGATGCGTGAGGTTGAGGGGGCCAGCGTTGCACCCCGGCGTTGCAGTGGGCACTGCTTTCCAGGTGCTGGTTTCCAGGTGCTGGTTGAAGGCCAGACAGTGGAAATAAGTGCCCAAGCTCACCCAAATCACTGCTTGGG
>JACBWV010000672.1:387336-426691 GCA_013435795.1 Chlamydomonas sp. ICE-L
GTTCAATAAGCAGTTCAAGTGTGCACGAGTGGTGTTTAAGATGGTTTCATTGGTGTTTCAAGTTAGTTCAATAGAGCTGGTGTTTCAAGTTGATTAAGAGTCGGTGAATCAAGTTGGTTAGAGTTGTTTTGGTGAATCAAGTTGGTTACAGTTGGTTTGGTGAATCAACTTGGTTAGATTTAGTAAATCAAGTTGGTTAGATTTGGTGAATCAAGTTGGTTAGATTTGGTGAATTAAGTTGGTTAGAGTTGGTGTTTCAAGTTGGTTAGATTTGGTGAATCAAATTGGTTAGAGTTGGTTTGGTGAATCAAGTTGGTTACATTTGGTGAATCAAGTTGGTTAGAGTTGGTGAATCAAGTTGGTATAAATTGGTGTTTCAAGTTAGTTAGATTTGGTGAATCAAGTTGGTGTTTCAAGTTGGTTAGAGTTGGTGTTTCAATTCGGTTAGAGTTGGTAAAAGTTGATGTATCGAGTTGTTGTTTTAAGTTGCGGTTCAATTGTTCTCTCAAGTTTGTTTCAAGGTGCTCTTAAATTGGAGTGTGGAGTTGAATGCCTGGATGATGAAGAATTATAAGCTGATATATATTTTCTCTGGTTATAAACCTGCTGTATAGCATGCATTACATTTGTAGTACCGGTATGCATTACATTTGTAATACCGGTATGCATTACATTTGTAGTACCGGTATGCATTACATTTGTAGTACCGGTATGCATTACATTTGTAGTACCGGTATGCATTACATTTGCAGTACCGGTATGCATTACATTTGTAGTACCGGTATGCATTACATTTGTAGTACCGGTATGTATTACATTTGTAGTAAGCATTGCATTTGTACTGTGCATTGCATTTGTACTGCGCATTGTATTTGTACACCATCAATGATATGACGGTTTGTATTCATACAGCTGGGCACTGCCAAAGGAGCGCTTGTGCTGGTGTTCAAATTGTAATGATGGTGGAAGTTTGAACCTGGGAACATTGAAATTGAAATTGAAATTGTTACATCCGAGTAATGCGCCACTCTCAGGACGTGAAGTTAAGGACACCACTGCGTAAGCCGGAGCTAGCAGTAGCCACCATAAAAGAGTCTCCTTGTCAGGGAGTCTAAATAAGCCCCTGGTGGGCAAACTTTAACAAGGAGAACCAGGGAAAATTACTAATCCCCTGGTATTGAGCCCTGTTGGGTCTCCATAAGCCGTCTGCACTGTAAAATACTTTGAAAGCTAGAAATAGAGTGAGAGTGGACTGTGTCTGCCAGTCGAAGGGCACACAATCTGTTAATGTCCAAGTGTAAGCCATAGAAGTCAAAAGGAAGTTGGGATAGTACCCGTTGTTCCAATTGTGATAACTACGTAGTGAACAAGAATATCCAGCCGATTGGAGGCCATCCACTAGTCTAGCATGCTGGGCATGTTTAGTGATAAACTTGGTAGCATGGTTTGGTATCAGAGCAATAGCCAAGCTCAAGGAGCCAAATTTCTTTATCTCTTAAGACGGTAGGAGAGTCTATGTCAGGTAGGATGGCAAGGTCAGGTCTCATTCTCCTCCAGGGCCTCTTCTTGTAATAGAGGAAGGGGCGTAGCCAGTCAGGGAGGCGTTTGCCTAGGACCCCCCTGGGGAGGTCCTCTTCCTTGCCAGCGTCCATAATCATTCTGCATGAGCCCAGGTCGCCAGTGCAGATGGCCTTGTGGATGAGTCGCACTGCGGCGTCATGTCTCTTGATATAGAGCCCCTTGAAAGTCTGGTGTGAGCAGCCCGCCAGAATTGTGGCCCGCTCCGTCCTCACAGATGCGGCATATGGGGCATAGAGGGTTTGTGGGCGGGTGGGTGTTGTTAATATAAGGAAGTTTCCACCGATATGCAAGTTTACGATTCCACAGTTGACCCCAGCGGGCTTTAAGGATGTGGAATTTAGTTTTATGTTGGATAAGGGTAGAGGACCAAAATTTATTACTTGCATGAGGAAGTTGGTGAGGAGTGTTATCGGCCCAGGTGGTTGCATAAATCCCTTTAAGCGGGTGTTGGCCAAGGTGGCAGCTAGTGGGTAGGTTGGAGCTGATGCCCTGTGTGAGGTTAGGTGCTAGAATGCGTGGGGGGATATCTCCCATGGGTGTGCGAGGAGGTTGGACAACCTGGGAACATGTATGTATATTGTTTTTCTACTCCTTAGTAATATTGCCTTACTAAACCTTAGTATGGATCTTTGTCTCCCCACATGTGCTGTACAGATGGGGAAGTACGGCCATTTGCAGCAAGTACTGTCAGACATTACTAAACCTTACTAAGGCTCTTTTATCCCGACATGTGCTGTACAGATGGGGGAGTACGGCCATCTGCAGCAAGTACTGTCAGACATTCCTCGGTTGAATGAAGATTGTAACACTCTTGATGACATCAAGGCCATCTATGAAGTGTAAGTCACTTCACCTCCCTTACTGTGACACATAGTGCTGTGACACGTAGTGCTGTGACACATAGTGCTGTGACACGTAGTGCTGTGACACATAGTGCTGTGACACGTAGTGCTGTGACATGTAGTGCTGTGACACGTAGTGCTGTGACACGTAGTGCTGTGACATGTAGTGCTGTGACACGTGCTGTGACATGTAGTGCTGTGACACGTACTGTGACATGTAGTGCTGTGACACATAGTGCTGTGACACGTAGTGCTGTGACACGTAGTGCTGTGACACGTGCTGTGACATGTAGTGCTGTGACACATAGTAATGTAACCCATAGTGCTGTGATACGTAGTTCTGCTTGTGTTGAGGTGGTAATTTTTCTAAATTATTTGGCAACCAAGTCTGAACTGAAATATTCAGATATTCTTCGATTGGATGAATATTCAAAGATTCAAATATTCATATGCATATGCACACGCACAGGTATGACTAAACCCTAAACTCTTAACCCTACACTCACATGCGCAGGTATTACTCAACCCTTAACCCTTGACCCTAAACCCTATACTCACATGCGCAGGTATGACGTGGATGGCAGTGGCACATTAGATGAGGACGAGTTCATCGAGGTCTTACGGGCATCTGGTATGGGCCATCACTGCAAATGTAGTGTTAACAACACTTAGTATTTGTAATGTGTATGCAAATTTAGTGTTAGCTAACACTTATTGTTGTCAGTGTTATTGTGTTTTATAGCACCTTAGAAAAGGGGAAGTTGATCCAGAAACTACATGAGTTGATCCAGAAACTATATGAGTTGATCCAGAAACTACGACATCTGGTATGGGCCATCACTGCAAATTGAGTGCTGACAAGTTTTTGTGTGTTTATATGAAGAGTCGGGGGGTCGACTCCCCCTTCGGTCGCTCTTGGCGTCGCAGGTCGTCGTCAACTGCGATGGTAGCTTGTCCAGTTGAGGTAGGAGACCGCTCCCCACCCGCGTACGACGGGCTCCTTGAACACCACGCCCCACCAGGCGTTATCATTACCTTTTTTTGCCGCCGGTCATCCGTAGGTGTTGGAGCACGACTAGGTGTGTGTTTACTGCTAAGGGGCAGGACCCCTGCACTGCCCAAGTAGCTACCCGTCTTAGTCAGCAGTAGGTGATTAACTTGTGTTTTACAGCACCTTCGGATAGCACCTTCGGATAGCACCTTCGGATAGGGGAAATTCATTGAGGTCATCCGTAGGTGTTGGAGCACGACTAGGTGTGTGTGTACTGCTAAGGGGCAGGACCCCTGTACTGTTTTATAGCACCTTCGGATAGGGGAAATTCATTGAGGTCTTTCAAACAGCTGGCTTGGACCATCACAGCAAATGTATGTGTTTACTGTTTTTCAGTTGTTTTTAGTTGCTTGTAGTTATAGCACCTTACATCAGTAATGGTTTTTATGCATCAGTAATGGTATCCATGAATCAGTAATGGTATCCATGCATCAGTAATGGTATCCATGCATCAGTAATGGTATCCATGCATCAGTAATGGTATCCATGCATCAGTAATGGTATCCATGCATCAGTAATGTTAACCATGCATCAGTGCATGTGCAAGTGTGTGCATGTTAACCATGCATCGGTGCATGTGCAAGTGTGTGCATGTTAACCATGCATCAGTGCATGTGCAAGTGTGTGCATGTTAACCATGCATCAGTGCATGTGCAAGTGTGTGCATGTTAACCATGGCATCGGTGTCATGTGCCGTGTGTGCATGTTAACCATGCATCGGTGCATGTGCAAGTGTGTGCATGTTAACCATGCATCGGTGCATGTGCAAGTGTGTGCATGTTAACCATGCATCGGTGCATGTGCAAGTGTGTGCATGTTAACCATGCATCGGTGCTGTGGCAAGTTGTCATGTTAACCTGCATCGGTGCGATGTGAGATTTGCATGTTAGTCCATGCATCATTGCATTGCAAGTGTGTTCCATGTTAACCAGGCATCATGCTGTGCAAGTGTGTGCCTTTTAACCATGCATCATTGCATGTGCAGGTGTGTTGCATGTTTAACTTTGAGGAGGGAGGCACAACCATGGCTCTGAAGTATGCTCCCATGTTGTGCTATATCTGCACTGTTCAGCTGCACCCAAGAACTCCCCCCTCCCGCACTCCCACTCTCCGCCCACCCCCTATCCCACTCCCATCCAACCCACCCACCCCACATCCACACTCCCACTCCCACCCCCCCCCCCCCCACTCCCACCCCCACCCCCCCCCACTGCCTTGGTGTTCCTATTCCACGGTTTCTCTACCAAGGAGTCGAAGGAGATTTTCAATGAGGTGAACATTGACAGAGATGACACGGTCTCCTTGCAAGAGTTCGAGATGTGGTGGATCAATGTCCACATGGCTCCGGTGAGATTTGAGATGTGGTGTGTCGGTGCATGTGGGTGGGTGGTGTGGGTGGGGTGAGCTTAATTTCATTTCTTGTTTCCTAAAGGCTACCTGGCCCTCTTCCGTTTGACGGTTGGGGGCAAGTTTCCCTCTCTCCTCTCACCCCACTCCCCCTCCCACCCTCTCCCACCCCCACTCACCCTCCAACCCCTCCCACCTCCCACACACACACCACTCACCCCCCCACTCTCACCCTCACCCTCCCCCACCCTCTCACCCCACTCACCCTCCCCACCCTCTCAACCCGCTCACCCACAATCACCCCCGACCACTCCCCCCCTCTCACCCACTCACCCTCCCACCCTCTCACCCACTCACCCTCCCACCCTCTCACCCACTCACCCTCCCACCCTCGGGTTGTCACCGACTCACCCTCCCACGCTCTCACCCAAAATCACCCTCCCACCGTCTCACCCACCACCCTCCCCCCCTCTCTCACTCTACCCCTCCCACCGCCCTCTCACCCACACAAAAGGACCCATCTCACCCTCTCCCCCATGACCCTTCCCACCCTCTCAACCCACACACTCCAAGCCCTCCCCCCTCTCAACCCTCCCACCCTCTCACTCACTCAACCCCCCCCCCTCATCACCCACTAACCCTCCCACATCTCACCCACTCATCCTCCCACCATTCCGCCCACCCTCTCACCCACGCACCGCCTCCCACCCTCTACCCGCCGGACTGCATCCCCTCCCAGCCCTGCTCACCCACTCCTACCCTCCCCCCCTCTCAGCTCACCCACTCACCCTCCCACCCACTCACCTCCCACCCTCCACCCCTACCCTCCCACACCTCCCCCTCACCCGCCCACCTCTCTCCCTCTCCCCCCTCACCTCACCCACTCACCCTGCCCACACCTCCCCCCTCATCACCCACTCACCTCCCACCCTCTCACCCACGCACCCCCCACCGCTCTCACCACCCACTCACCCTCCCACCCTCCTCCCACTCACCCCCCACTCTCTCACCCAGTACCACTCACCCCTCCCACTTCTCACCCACATCACCCTCCCACCCTCTCTCTCACTCTCACCCTCCCACACTACTCACCCACATCAACCCTCCCACCCTCTCACCCCACTGACCCTCCGACCCCTGCAACCCACTCCCCTCCCACCTCTCACCTCCACTCCCTCATCACGCACTCACCCGCCCACCCTCTCACCAACTAACCCCTTTGGGTCCCACCATCTCACCCACCCCACTCATCCCCCACACTCTCACCCACGCCCCTCGCCCCACCACTCTCAACCCACTCATCCTCCCACCCCCTCTCACCCCACTCATCCCTCCCACCCTCTCCCCACGCACCCTCCCACCCCACTCACCCTCCCACCCCCCACCCTCTCACCCACTGCCCCCTCCCACCCTCGGTCACCCACTCTCTTCCCCTCCCACCCTCTCTCCCACTCACCCCTCCCACCCTCTCATCCCTTCACCTCCAACCCCCCTCACTCTCACCACCACCTCACCTCCCTCCCCCTCCCCCAAACCACTCACCCTCCCCACCCTCTCTCCCACTCACCCCCCACCTCGCATCCCCTCACCCTCCCACCCTCAGCACCCACCCACCCTCTCACTCCCTCAACTTCATCACTCATCAAGTCACAACCTCCAACCCTCACACTCTACCCCACTCGAGCCCTCCGCACGCCTCAGCACCCTTCATCAACGGCCCCCCCCTCAAGCCCCTCCCACACCCTCATCAACTCCACTCCCCTCACACACCTGTCACCTAAGCCCTCCCCCACTCCCCTCTCCCCCCCTCTCACCGCTCCCACCCCTCCCAGCCTCTCACCCGACTCACTCACTCACCCTCCCAGCACCTCACCCACTCTCCCACTCACCCTTTCCACCCTCCCAGTGCTCACCCACTCCCCTCCCACCCCACCCTCCCCCCCTCCAACCCTCCCCACGCTCACATCACCATCCACTCACCCGCCACCCACTCACCCTCCCCACCACCATTCACCACACCTCCCATCCTCCCAGCACCACTCCCCTCACCCCCCCACCCCCCCACCCTCCCACCCCTTCCAGCGCGCCACCTCCCACCCAACCCCCCCCCCCTCCCAACTCCCCCGCCCACCCCCCCAAACCGCTACTTACCCTCTCACCCTCTCACCTAGCCCTAACACCACTGCCGCAAACCACACAGGGAGTTATCACCCTTTCCCCTGCAACCTTGAAGAAAGACATACTGAAGATCAAGCTGATAAAGATGCTGGACTATGCCATTGAGCTTGAACTAGACGACACATTTATTCAGCAGTTCAAGCAGTGCGTTCAGGACATGAAGGATGGAAAGCTGCTTGGTGAACAATACCCCGAGGACTTAGCCCCAAACTCTCTGAGGGGAGAGTGGGAGAACATTGCAGAGTTATGCCTCCTGAAGATTAACAACAGTGCCATCAAGAGCTCCATGAAAACTATGTGCGTGGATTTGGGGGGGTAGGGTTAAGGGCTTAGCGCTATCAAGAGTTCCATGAAAACTATGTGAGCAGGTTTGGGGTTTCAGGGTTAAGGGTTTAGCGACATCAAGAGTTCCATGAAAACAATGTGAGTGGATTTGGGGTTTCAGGGTTCAGGGTTTAGCGCCATCAAGAGTTCCATGAAAACTATGTGAGTGGATTTGGGGTTTCAGGGTTAAGGGTTCAGCGCCATCAAGAGTTCCATGAAAACTATGTGAGCAGATTTGGGGTTTCAGGGTTAAGGGTTTAGCGCCATCAAGAGTTCCATGAAACTTTGAGTGTATTGTGTTTCAGAAGTTCAGGGTTTTAAGAGCGCCAGCAAGGTTCCAGGCAGAACTGTGATAGAACTTGGGAGTGGAGTAGAATGGAGTGGAATGGATTAGAGTGGAATGAAGTAGAGTGGAGTGGAATGGGATGGGATGGACTGGAGAGGACTGGAGAAGAGCGGAGTGGACTGGTTAAGATATGGACCACCATGGAATAGAGTCGATCACTACAAGCCATTTAGGTGATCATTTGAGCATCAATAATAGGTTGTAGTTCATAGTTCATACCTCACATTTTGCCTGAAATCCCTAGAATTCTGGGAGACTCCTGGGAGAATTGGCCAGATTTGGTCTTCTGATCATTCTGGGAGAATTTATGTACAGCTTACCTGTAGCAGCTTTAGGCAGCTCCCTGAGCCAGCCACTGGGCTAAGTCCCAAGAGTTCAACAGTCCTGGAAATGTGATTCTATCAGTTTCCACATTCATGGGACAGAGAGGGGGTTGGAGTTGGGGTTGTGGGGGGGGGTTGTGGGGGGGGAGGGGAGGGAGTTTGGGGGGGGGGGGGGGGGAGAGAGGAGGGTGGGGGAGGGGAGATTTGGGCAAAGTTCCCATACGCCTAATTTGCCTACACCTACGTTCCAAGAGTTCAACAGTTCTATTGGAGAGCTGATTCTGACAGCTTTCAGATTCACAAGGATGTTTTTAGGTTTGGCCGGGTTGCAAGCCCGGGGGGCAGCCTGGAAGCTGCTGCTTGTAGCCAAAAAGGAAAGCTAAGTTTTGTACTGAAGCTTGTTACCCTAGGACTGTTCAGGTATGATATCTTCAGTTTGAATCAGTTTGAATTAGTTGAATCAGTTGAATCAGTTTGAATCATGATCAGCTGGTGGTCGACATCTATAGTGGATGCCCCCCCCCCCCCACCCCCCCCCCCCTTAACTCACACACACACACACCCCACGCACACAACACACACACTCCCCCCCCCATGCAACCCCACCACGACTCGACACACACTCCCCCACCCCCCACCACACACCTTACCACACCCACACACACACACACACCACTCCACCCCCCCCCACACTCCCACCCGTGCAGGTATGACCTCTTCAAATTGAATCAAGATCAGCTGGTGGTCAACATCAACAAGATCCCTAGTCCCCGTGAACTGGCAGACGACCCTATGAAAATGGCCAAGGTAGGAGCTGAAGCACAAGCCCCCCCCCCCCCCCCATAACTGATATATGTCCCCCCAACCAACGGATTTCCTCTTGATATCTTCCCCCCCAACCAACGAATTTCCTGTTGCAATATTTCCCCCCAACCAACGGATTTACTGCTACTATATTCTCCCCCAACCAATGAATTTCCTGCTGCTATATTTTAACCCAACTATCGAGTTTCCTGCTACTACACCCCCCCCCTCCCCCCTGACCAATGAATTCCCTGCTGCTTTTTATCCCCCCAACCAACGAATTTGTATTCATGTATGTTACAGTCCAGGGGTGGCTGAATAGGCTTCAGAGAATTTCCCACCTTCAAATTACCATGCCCAACATTCATGCCCAACATTCAAATCCCCTGCTGATGCTGCCCACATAACTCCATAAGTTTTAAAAACATGTAGCAACTCAAGTAATCACATGTCCCTGCAGATGCTACCCACCTACCTTCAAGTTGAAAAACATGTAACAATTCAAATTCAAACGTTCACATGTCCCTGCAGATGCTACCCACCTACCTTCAAGATAAAAAACATGTAACAATTCAAATTCAAACATTCACATGTCCCTGCAGATGCTACCCACCTACCTTCAAGTTCAAAAAGCATGTAACAATTCAAATTCAAAACATTCACATGTCCCTGCAGATGCTACCCACCTACCTTCAAGTTCAAAAAAACATGTAACAATTCAAATTCAAACATTCACATGTCCCTGCAGATGCTACCCACCTACCTTCAAGTTCAAAAAACATGTGACAATTCAAATTCAAACATTCACATGTCCCTGCAGATGCTACCCACCTACCTTCAAGTTCAAAAAAACATGTAACAATTCAAATTCAAACATTCACATGTCCCTGCAGATGCTACCCACCTACCTTCAAGTTAAAAAACATGTAACAATTCAAATTCAAACATTCACATGTCCCTGCAGATGCTACCCACCTACCTTCAAGTTCAAAAAAACATGTAACAATTCAAATTCAAACATTCACATGTCCCTGCAGATGCTACCCACCTACCTTCAAGTTCAAAAAAACATGTAACAATTCAAATTCAAACATTCACGTGTCCCTGCAGATGCTACCCACCTACCTTCAAGTTAAAAAACATGTAACAATTCAAATTCAAACATTCACATGTCCCTGCAGATGCTACCCACCTATATTCAACTTAAAAAACATGTAACAATCAAAATTCAAACATGTAACAATCAAAATTCAAACATGTAACAATCAAAATTCAAACATCAAACCCTGCAGATGCTACCCACCTACCTTCAAGTTGTGATATACCTCATCTCACTGGAGTGGGGACTTCGGTCTCAGAACATAAGCCGGTACCTGCAGGAGACTATTGACCAGCTGAAAAAACCAGGGGTGCGTTTCCTTCTTTATATTTGTATAGTCTGATGCCCAGCTGACAAGTCCTATGCGGCGTCGCAAGCAACGCGGAAAATTGGCGGAGTGTGTCGGCAACGGAATGAAAGGTGGCAACGATGGAGCTGACCAAAGCGAGTTAGTTACGCGACCGTTGGCTGATGTGTCGGGCTTCAAGTTTTTTTGTTTTTCGGTCGGACAGACAAATGTGTAAACATGGGGGCTCCCGCCCCCTTGAAGAGGGGGCTCTGCCAAAAACCTAGGGGTGCATGTGCTTGTTTTAGTTTGTTTGTTTTAGGCTTGGTTAAGTTGGTTTGGTTTGCTTAAGGCTTGGTTTAGTTTGTTTGGCTTGGTTTGGTTTGGTTGGTTTGATAATATTGTACATCAGCCTTTAACTATGAAAATCTTGCAAGAGACTGTTGACCAGCTGACAAAAACAGGGGTGCGTGTGCTTTTTTATGTTAATAGTTTGATGTCCAGCTGAAAAAATAGGGGGGCATGTGCTTGATTTGGTTAGTTTGTTTTAGCCTTGGTTAAGTTTGTTTGCTTTAGTTTGGTTTGTTTTGTTTGCTTTAGTCTTGGTTTAGTTTGTTTGGCAAGGTTTGGTTTGTTTGGCTCAGTTTAGTTTGTTCGGTTTTGGATTGGTTTGATAATATGTAGGGTTAGGCCGGGGGGGTATGGTGATTTCGAACTATTAGCGCTACTTGCCCTTGCCCTAACTAGCACTAATATAAATCCCGGAAATTTAGCGCTAGGTGAAGGTGAAGAGAAGAGAAATAGGATGTCGTCGTGGCTGGAAACGCAACGCGGCGGTAACACAGAATGAGGGTACGAGCACTAGGTCCCCCAGGCTCTGCCAGGCTAGCAGGAACAGTGCGCTGACAGTGCGCCGACAGTGACAGTGGCAGGTGGCAGGCGCGGACAGTGACAGGTGGCAGTACAGGTGATCTCCTGTCCTCTGCGAGTGTCGTAGTATAAGCCCCTGAATCAATCGTTCATTAATTTTCGCATTGCGTCGCTCAGTAATTATCATTCGCGAATGGCAACGGCAACCGTTTACAGTCCGCCCAAGTCTTGGTTCGTGAAAACGGCAAACAGACGTTCATGAGTGCGCAGCTGACGCCTAACCCTACGCAAGCGTGTGAAGTTGAACGACGACGAGAAGATCCTCTTACGAGCAAAGGACCTTCGGGAGGGGGACTTCGTTTTTGCTGTAGATCCTGTCGCTCCCGAAGATGAGGACTCTGAGGACACAGAGGTATTTGAGGAGGAGGAAGAGGAGGAGGAGGAGCCAGGGTTGTGCCATTCGGTACGGTATGGTGTACGGATTCGGTTTCGGTTTCGGAATCGTACGGTATTTCGAAGGTCGTTCGGTTGAATTCGGCAGTGATGTAACTTCTAAACACCTAATAATATGGATAAAATGTGTATGACAAAATTATTCCCCACCGCCTGTACATTCCAATTTAGCATTGATAAACATTTGATTATATATATATAGTGTAATTGTATGTATACATGTAATTCAATTTATACAATGTGTACACCATATATTCGCGTTCCAGCCCCTTCCTGCATTGCAAGTGACCCATTATGCCCATTTAACAAGATATATATGGTCCAATTTTAAGTGAATGCGAGGGGAATCGAACCGCCAAACTCCTGTTATTGAAGCAGCATCTAGACTATTGGGCATGTTGTGATACCATTTACACACGAGAAAGCAATATACAGGTGCTAGCTGGAAAATGGCTCGGGTATCGAACGTCCGAATGCACCGAACGAGAATGAGATTTTCACCGAATGCAAATGCGTTCGGTATTTCGGTGCATACGGACCGAATGGCACAACCCTGGGAGGAGCGGCAGTTAATGCCACCACAAGCAGGGGGGGGGGGGGAGGGGGTGATACACATGAGGCAAGGTCTTGGAAGTAGTTGTGTGTTTTACAGTCTAACTGGTAAAGGCGTAGCCAAATAGGCTAAATAGACTTGCCCAACCTCAATATTGGGAAGGGCAAGGAATTGCCAGTCAAGAAGTCCTAGGCACATCAAAAGCAACGCACAAAATTGGCGGAGAGTGGGTTCGAAATTGGCAAGGTTCGATCTGTCCCAGGTTTGGAAGGATGGAGAGTGGGTTTACGAGGCCCAGGTTTGGAACGTGACAAACAGACAGATAGGCAGACAGACAGACTCTTGGACAAAGCGGTGGCCCTGGGGGCTCCTGCCAATTAGAAGGGGGGGGCTCAAACAACCAGGGACGCGTGTGTTAAGTTTGGTTTGGCTTGGTTTGTTTTGGTTTAATTAAATTGTTAGGAGGAGGGAGAGAGGGAAGGGCATGACTGGGGGGGGGGCAAGTAGTTGGGGCCAACGTCGATTTGCAAGTAACATGATTGTCTGTTTTATGAAAACCAAAACCAAGGGAGATATAGCAAGGTGCCGCCACTGAATGTCCTTGCATTGCCACATACCTTCAAATTTCCAGGGCTGACTCCATGTTGTTCTCTTCTGCACCAGGCCATTGTTGCACTGGGTGCCCTACACGACATGATCACATCCGAGGGTGGCCAGATCAATCAAAAGTGGGCCCTAACTGGCTAACTCTTCACCTCACCCCCACCTCACCCACGCCCCCCACCCCCCCACCTACCTCACCCCTCCACCTACCCCCACCTACCCCACGCCTCCACCCTTATTAGCCAAATAAAGGGGTGCCAAAGAACCGCCAAATGTGCAGTGTACATGGCTCACTCCCTGTTGATTCTCCTGCACCAAGCCATTGCAGCACTGGGTAGCTGCCCTACCCAACATGATAGCATCCGAGGGAGTCATGAACAATCAAAAGTCGACCTTAATTGGCCAACTCCTCGCCTCACCCCCACCTCCCCCCCCCCCCCCCCCCCCCTCCAGGCTAACTTACTGTTTTTCTTCTGCACCAGGCCATTGCAGCACTGGGTGCCCTACTCAACATGATCGCACCTGATGGGGGTCAGATCAATCAAAAGTGGACCTTAACTGGCCAACTCCTCGCCTCACCCCCACCTCCACGCCCCCCCACCGGGCTAACTCCCTGTTTTTTATTCTGCACCAGGCCACTGCAGCACTGGGTGCCCTACTCAACATGATCGCAGCTGATGGGGGTCAGATCAATCAAAAGTGGACCTTAATTGGCCAACTCCTCGCCTCACCCCCACCTCCCCCACGCCCCCCCCCCCCCCCCCCCCCCCCCCCCTCCAGGCTAACTTACTGTTTTTTATTCTGCACCAGGCCATTTCAGCACTGGGCGCCCTACTCAACATGATCGCAGCTGATGGGGGTCAGATCAATCAAAAGTGGACCTTAATTGGCCAACTCATCGCCTCACCCCCCACCTCCCCCACGCCCCCCCACCAGGCTAATCCCTGTTTTTTCTCTCCTGCACCAGGCCATTGCTGCACTGGGTGCCCTACTCAACATGATCGCAGCTGATGGGGGTCAGATCAACCAGAAGGGGACTGTAGCTGCTGCGTCGTACAACTACCAAACCATTATCAAAAACATGGTGGCTCTCAAGTACGGTGCGTCGACACCGGTCAGCAAGCAACTAATCACGGAGGTGGGTGCCATAGTGATGGATGAGGTCAATGCAGACATACACACACACCAAACACAGACATGCACACACACACACATCCTGCGTCGTCCAATAACCAAACCATGATCAAAACATATGGTGGCCCTCAAGTAAGGTGCGTCAACACCGCTCAGCAAGCAACTCATAACGGAGGTGGGTGCCATAGTTATGGATGAGGTCAATGTAGACATCCACACAACACACAGACATGCACTCGACACGCACACACACACACACACACACACACACACACACACACATCCTGTGTCGTACAACTACCAAACCATTATCAAAAACCACACACACACACACACACACATCCTGTGTCGGAAAACTACCAAACCATTATCAAAAACCACACACACACACACACATCCTGTGTCGTACAACTACCAAACCACTATCAAAAACCACACACACACACACACACACATCCTGTGTCGTACAACTACCAAACCATTATCAAAAACATGGTGGCTCTCAAGTACGGACCCTGAACCCCTCCTGTATACAACAGGCAAAGAAGTCCCTCGGCCAATTTTGTCTGAGTGAAATGCAGATAATTTAACTTCAATTTGAACCCTGAACCCTGACCCCTGAACCCTGAACCCCTTTAACTTCAATTTGAACCCTGAACCCTGAACCCTGAACCCTGACCCCTTAACTTCAATTTGAACCCTGACCCTGACCCCTGTATACAACAGGCGGAGAAGGCCCTGGGCCAATTCCGTCTGAGTGAAATGCAGATAATATAACTTCAAATTTAATCCTGAACCCGGGACCTCCCTGTATACAACAGGCGGAGAAGGCCCTGGGCCAATTCTGTCTGAGTGAAATGCAGATAATTTAACTTCAATTTTAACCCCGAACCCTGACCCCTCCTGTATACAACAGGCGGAGAAGGCCCTGGGCCAATTCCGTCTGAGTGAAATGCAGATGATTTAACTTCAATTTTATCCCTGAACCCTGGACCTCCCTGTATACAACAGGCGGAGAAGGCCCTCGGCCAATTCTGTCTGAGTAATTTGCAGATATTTTAACTATAATTTTAACCCTGACCCCCTCTGTGTACTACAGGCAGAGAAGGCACTGGGCCAATTCCGAGCCGCGACAAAGAAAGGAGAGCCGTTTTCTGGAACGCGCGACTACCTCGGCAAATGTGGTGTGTCCACCTGTCCAGCACTGACTGTTGGTAGGTCTAGGCTTGTCGATATAGCTTTTCTTTAGTTCCCTAGAGGAGAGGTTCAACCTGGGGAGGCGGGGGGGCTCATAACAGGCACACAAACAGATAGACACACATACTAACAGACACAAAAACAGATAGACACACACGCTAACACACACGCACACAGATAGACACACACACGAACAGAAACACTAACAGATAGATACACACGATAACACACACACTCACCCACTTTAACACTCCCCCCCACCCCCCCATCCCCTGAAGAGATTGAACCCACCCACCCACCCACCTGCCCAACATCAGAGGCCAAGGCGTATGCAGTGCGGAGAGAGATCCCAGCTGAGGGCCACTACCGCTCTCTTCTGCCTGGTCTGGGTCCAAACACGCACATATGCCTTGAAGAGATTGAACCCACCCACCACCCACCCACCCACCCACCCACTTGCTCAACATCAGAGGCCAAGGCGTATTCAGTGCGGAGAGAGATCCCAGCTGAGGGCCACTACCGCTCTCTTCTAGCTGATCTGGGCCCAGACGCGCATGCATATCTGGAAGAGATCGCAGACGAGCATGAGGGCGGCTTTGAACACTCGCAGCAGTACCTGGACGAGCTTCTGGATAAGAAGACGGAGTGCAAACTGCTGCGGGTCAGGTCGAAACAAGTGTTCGTGCAAGCAGCCCCTAGCTTCAGCAACCCGACCCCTGGGACGTTTGAGAAGGTGCGTGGTCAGAAATAAATTCATGTAACAATTCAAAGCAAAATCAAAAATCGGCAACCCCACGCCTGGGACGTTTGAGAAGGTGAGTGGCAAGAAACAAATCCATGAAACAATTCAATTTCAATTCAATTTCAAAAATCTGCAACCCAACCACTGGATCGTTTAAAGGTGAATGGTCTGAAACAAATCCATGTAACAAAGTAAAAATCAAAATGCAGCAACCTGACCCTTGGAACGTTTGAGAAGGTGAGTTGACTTTTTTGTTTTAGCTACTCGGTGCAAATTGAGGGACTCGGTGCAAATTGAGGGACTCGGTGCAAATTGAGGGACTCGGTGCTGCCCAAATTGAGGGACTCGGGTGTGTTTGCAAATTGAGGGATCGGTGCAAATTGAGGACTCGGTGCAAAATTGAGGGACTCGGTGCAAATTGAGGACTCGGTTGAAAAATTGAGGACTCGGTGCAATGCAAATTGAGGGACTCGGTTGCAAATTGAGGGACTCGGTTGCAAATTGACGGGACTCGGTTGCAATTGAGGGACCGGTGTGGCTGCAAATTGGGGATCGGTTTGCAAATTGAGGGAATAGTTGCAAATTGAGGGGACTCGGTTTGCAAATTGAGGGACTCGGTTGCCACATTGAGGGACGGATCGGTGCAAATTGAGGGGGACTCGGTTGCAAATGAGGAGACTGGTTGCGCACATTGAGGGGACCTCGGTGTTGCCAAATTGAGGGGAACTCGGTGCAATTGAGGGACTCGGTGAAATTGAGGACTCGGTGCAAATTGAGGGACTCGGTTTGCAAAATTGGAGGGACTCGGTGCAAACTGGAGGGACTCGTGTTGCAAATTGAGGGGACTCGGTGCAAAATTGAGGGTCTAGGTGCAAATTAAGGGACTCGGTTTGCAAATTGAGGGACTCGGTTGCAAATTGAGGGAATCGGTTGCTTGTTGCAACTTGAGGGACTCGGTTGTGCAAATTGAGGGACTCGGTGCAAATTGAGGGACTCGGTGCAAATTGAGGGACTCGGTGCAAATTGAGGGACTCGGTGCAAATTGAGGGACTCGGTGCAAATTGAGGGACTCGGTGCAAATTGAGGGACTCGGTGCAAATTGAGGGACTCGGTGCAAATTGAGGGACTCGGTGCAAATTGAGGGAGTGGTTTTGCAAATTGCGGGATCGGTGCAAATTGAGGGAACTCGGTGCAAATTGAGGGACTGGTGCGGCAAATTGAGGGACTCGGGCAAATTGCGGGCTCGGTGCAAATGGAGGGACTCGGGTTTGCAACTTTGAGGGACTAGGTTGCAAATTGAGGGAATAGGTGCAAATGGGGGGACCGGTGCAAATGAGGGGACTCGTGCAAATTGAGGGACTCGGTTTGCCTTGGCAAATTGGAGGGGCCTTGTGCACATTGAGGGACTCGGGTTGTGCAATTGAGGTGGGGACTAGGTTGGCAAATTGAGGGACTCGTTGCAAATTGAGGGACTCGGGCAAATTGAGGGACTCGGTGCAAATTGAGGGAAATCGGTGCAAATTGGAGGGACTCGGTTGCGGCAATGAGGGATCGGTTGCAAATGAGGGGACCGGTTTGCAAAATGAGGGACCGGGAAACTTGAGGGATCGGTGCTTGCAAAGTGAGGGACTCGGTTTTGCAATTGAGGGACCGGGCCAAAATTGAGGGAATGGTGCAAAAATTGAGGGCCTCGGTTGCACAATTGAGGGACTCGGTTGCAATTGAGGGAGGACGCGGCCAAAATGAGGGACTCGGTTGCAAAATTGAGGGACTCGGTGCAAATGAGGGGAACTCGGTGCAATTGAGGGACTAGGTGCAACTTGAGGGACTCGGTTGCAAATTGAGGGACTCGGTTGCACATTGAGGGACTCGGTGCTGGCGCAAAATTGAGGGGACTCGGTTGCAAATTGAGGGACTCGTGTTTTGCAAATGAGGGAATCGGTGCAAAACTGAGGGATCGGTGCAAATTTGAGGGACTCGGTTTGCGTTGTGGCAAATTGAGGGATCGGTTGCAATTGAGGGACTCGGTTGCAAATTGAGGGACTCGGTGCAAATGAGGGACTCTTTGCAATTGAGGGACTCGGGCAAAATTGAGGGACTCGGTTGCTTTGCAAATTGAGGGACTCGGTGCAAATTGGGAATCGGTGCAAATTGGGAGGACTCGGTTTGTTTGCAAAATTGAGGGACTCGGTGCTGCAAATAGAGGGACTCGGTTGCTGCAAAATTGAGGGACTCGGCTTGCAAATTGAGGGACTCGGTTGCAAATGAGGGACTCGGTTTTTGCAAATTGATAGGGACGCGTTTTCAAATTGGGGGATCGGTTGCAAATTGAGGCGGCTCGGTGGCAAATTGAGGGACTCGGTGCAAATTGAGGGACTCGGTGCAACATTGAGGACTCGGTGTGAAATTGTAGGGACTCGGTGCAATTAGGGACTGTTGCAAATTGAGGGACTCGGTGGCAATTGAGGGGATCGGTGCAAATTGAGGGACTCGGTGTGCAAATGAAGGGACTCGGTGTGAAAATTGAGGGACTCGGTGCAAAGTGAGGGATCGGTTGCAAATTGAGGGGATCGTTGCAAATTGAGGACTCGGTGCAACATTGATGAGGGAACTCGGTGCAAATTGAGGAATCGGGCCAAATGAGGGACTCGGTTTTTTTTGCAAAGTGAGGGACTCGGTACTCGGTTTTGCAAATTGAGGGATCGGATGCCAAATGAGCGGATCGGTGCAAATCGAGGGACTCGGTTGTGCAAATTAGGGACTCGGTGCAAATTGAGGGACTCGGTGCAAATTGAGCGGACTCGGTGGTGCAATTGAGGGGACGCGGTGCAAATTGAGGGACTCGGTTGCAAATGGGGAACTCGGGGAAAATTGAGGGACTCGGTTTGCAAAATGAGGGCTCGGTGCAAATTGAGGGACTCGGTGCAAATTAGGGACTCGGTGCAAATTGAGGGACTGGTTGCAAAAGTGAGGGAAATCGTTGGCAAATTGAGGGACTCGGTTGAAATATGAGGGACCTCGGTGGCAAATTGAGGGAGCGGTTGTTTTTTGCAAATTGAGGGCTCGGTTGGCCAAATTGAGGCGACTCGGTTGTGCAAATTGAGGGACTCGGTTTGAAAATTGAGGGAATCGGTTTGCAATTTGAGGGGACTCGGCTTGCAATTGAGGGACTCGTGCAAATGAGGGACCGGTGCCAATTTGAGGGAACGGTGCAAATTGAGGGAATAGTTTGCAAATTAGGGAATCGGTGCAAATTGAGGACTCGGTGCAAATTGAGGGAACTCGTTGCAAATTGAGGGACTCGGTGCAAATTCGAGGGACGCGGTCTTTGCAATTAGGGACTCGGTGCAAATGAGGGACTCGGTTTGCAAATTGAGGGGGATCGGTGCACCTTGAGGGATCGGTGCAAATGCGGGATCGGTGCAAATTGAGGGATCGGTGTTGCAAATTGAGGGGGACTCGGTTTGCAAATTGGGGACTGGTTGCAAATTGAGGGACTAGGGCAAATTGGGGACTCGGTGCAAATGAGGGGACTCGGTTGCAAATTGAGGGACCGGTGCTTGCAAAATTGAGCGGACTCGGTGCAAATTGAGGGACTCGGTTGGCAATTGATGGAATCGGTTGCAAATTGAGGGACTCGGTGCAAATTGAGGGACTAGGTTGCAATGAGGGGACTCGGTGCAAATTGAGGGACTCGGTTTTTGCCAAATGAGGGACTGGTGCAAAGTGAGGGGACTCGTGTCACATTGAGGGACTCGGTTGTTTGCCAGTGAGGGACTCGGTTTTGCCAAATTGAGGGTGGATCGGTGCAAAATGAGACTCGGTGCAATTGAGGGACTCGGTGGCAATTGAGGGAATCGGTGCAAAATTAGGGACTCGGTGGCAATTGAGGGACTCGTGCAAAATTTGAGGGAATCGGTGCAAATTGAGCGGATCGGTGCAAAGGGAGGGACTCGGTTGCCAGAATTGAGGGACTCGGATTGCAAATTGAGGACTCGGTGCAAATTGATGGACTAGTGCAAATGAGGGAATCGGTTGCATTGCAACTTGGGAGGGACTCGGTTGCAAATGAGGGACCGGTGAAATTGAGGGGAATCGGTGCAAATTGAGGGACTCGGTTGAAATTGAGGACTCAGGTTGCAAATTGAGGGATCGGTTGCAAAGTGAGGGACTCGAGTGCACATTGAGGGATCGGTTGCAAAGTGAGGGACCCGTGCAAAGTGAAGGGCTCGGGTTGCAAGTGAGGGACTCGGGGCAAAGTGAGGGACCGGTGCAAAGGAGGGCCTCGGGCAAAGTAGGGACTCGGTGGCAAAGTGAGGGAACTCGGTGCAAAGTTGATGGACTCGGTTGCAAAGTGAGTGAGGGACTCGTGCAAAGTGGGACTCGGTTTGAAAGTGAGGGACTCGGTTTGCAAATTGAGGACTCGGTAAAATTGAGGGATCGGTGCAAATTGAGGGGACTCGGTTGCAAATTGAGGGACTCGGTTGCAAATTTTGAGGGACTCGGTGGTGCAAATGAGGGAACTCGGTGCAATTTGAGGGACGCGGTGTGCAAAGTGAGGGAACTCGAGGCAAAGTGAGGGATCGGTGCAAAGTGAGGGACTCGGGGCAAAGTGAGGGACTCGGTGCCAAAGGGAGGGACCTGGTGCAAAGGAGGGGGACTCGGTCCAAAGTGAGGGGGACTCGGTGCAAGTTGAGGGAATCGGGGAAAATTGAGGGACTCGGGCAATTGAGGGACTCGGTGCAAAGTGAGGGATCGGTTGCAAATTGAGGGACTCGGTGTGCAAATTGAGGAATCGGTTCCAAGTGAGGGATCGTGCAAATTGAGGGAATCGTTTGCCAATTGAGGGGACTCGGGCAAATTGCGGGACTCGAGTTTACATTGAGGGGACTCGGTGTTGCAAATTGAGGGAATCGGTGCAAAAGCGATGGGACTCGGTGCAAAGGAGGGACTCGGTGCAAAGTGAGGGGACTCGGGCAAAGTGAGGGACTCGGTGCAAAGTGAGGGACATCGGTTGAAAAGTGAGGGACTCGGTGCAGCAAAGTGAGGGCAACTCGGTGCAAAAGTGAGGGACTCGGGGCAAATTGAGGAGACTCGGTGCAAATGAGGGAACTCGGTTGCAAAATTGAGGGACTCTCGGTTGCAAATTGAGGGACTCGGTTTTGCAAATTGGAGGGAACTCGGTTGCAAATTGAGGGACTCGGTGCAAATTGAAGGGACTCGGTCAAAGTGAGGGACTCGGTGCAATTGAGGGACTCGGTTGCCAAATTGAGGGACTCGGTGCAAAAGTGCGGGAACTCGGGTGTGCACATGAGAGGATCGGTGAAAGTGAGGGACTCGTTGGCAAAGGAGGGAATCGGTGCAATGCAAAGTGAGGGACTCGGTGCAAAGTGAGGGACTCGGTGCAAAGTGAGGGACTCGGTGCAAAGTGAGGGACTCGGTGCAAATTGAGGGACTCGGTGCAAATTGAGGGACTCGGTGCAAATTGAGGGACTCGGTGCAAATTGAGGGACTCGGTGCAAAGTGAGGGACTCGGTGCAAAGTGAGGGGAATCGGTTGCAAAGTGAGGACTCAGGCAAAGTGGGGATCGGTTGCAAAAGTGAGGGAATCGGTGCAAAAAGTGAGGGACGCGGTGCAAAGTGAGACTCGGTGCAAAGTGAGGGACTCGTGCAATGCAAAGTGAGGCTAGGTGCAAGAGTGAGGGAAGCGGTTGCAATTGCAAAGTGAGGGACTCGGTGCAAAGTGAGGGGCCTCGGTTGCAAAGTGAGGGACTCGGTGCAAACGTGAGGGGGACTCGGTGCAAGGAGGGACTAGGTGCAAAGTGAGGGACTCGTGCAAAGTGAGGGGACTCGGTGTTGCAAAGTGAGGGACTCGGTGCAAAGTTAGGACTCGGTGCAAGTGAGGGACCGGTGCAAAGTGAGGGACTCGTGCAAGTGAGGGACTCGGTGCAAGTGAGGGACTCGGGCAACGTGAGGGACTCGGGTTTGCAAGGGAGGGACTCGTGCCTTTGCAAAGTGAGGGACTCGGTTGCAAAGTGAGGGACTCGATGCAAGTGAGGACTCGTTGCAAAGTGAGGGAACTCGGTGCAAGTGAGGGGACTCGGGTGCAAAGTGAGGGACTCGGTGCAAAGTGAGGGACTCGGTGCCGAAGCAAAGTGAGGGACTCGGTGCCAAAAGTGAGGGACTCGGTGCAAGTGAGGATCGGGGCAAAGTGGAGGGACTTGCGTGCAAAAAGTGAGGGACTCGGTGCAACCCAGTGGTGAGCGTTGATTTCCCCAAACCCCGTGGAGTCGAAGTGTTGAGCTCATTGGGGCGGGTGGGGTAAGTTTCAACTAGTTAAGTCAGACCCATGCGTCGCTGCATGGCGACGGAATGGCGACCCATGCGTCGACGCATGGCGACAGAATGGCGACCCGTTGCCAGAAGAACAAAAGTGGCCCAGGCCTAGGTCTCAAACCTGCTTTGTTAATTCTGCCCATTGTACAGCCTTGTACTGCCTTGTACTGATACGAGCACCTTGGGCTCATACCTGCTTTGTCCATTTTGCCTGTACCCCTCAACTGCACTCCCCGACCCCCACCCCCCCAATTGGTTATTTTTTGTGCGACCCGTCGCCATTCCGTTGTCATGCAGCGATGGCTTTGGCTAAGCTAGTCAGAAATGCGCCCCACCCCCCCGGGCTCCGCTCTTTGCGGGTTTCGGGAGGCAGCGCGTCGCACTAGGGTCACACCGAGTCGCTCAATTTTCCCCCCCCCCCCACCCCCCCCAACCCAACCCCAAAACCCCCCCAACCCCAAACCCCAACCCCAACCCCAACCCAACCCAACCCCAACCCAAACCAACCCCCAAACCCAAACCCAACCCAAACCAAACCCCAAACCCAAAACCCAAACCCAAACCCCAAACCCAAACCCCAACCGAAACCCAAACCCAAACCCACCCAAACCCAACCCAACCCACACCAAAACCACCACCCAAACCCAAACCCCGAACCAAACCAAAACCAAAACCAAAACCAACTCCATCCCAAACCCCTAAACCCGAAACCCAACCACCGTCCCCCCAAACCCACCCCCAAACCCAAACCAAACCCAAACCCAAACTAAACCAAACCCAAACCAAACCCAAACCCAAACCCAAACCAAAACCAAACCCAACCCCCAACCAACCCCAAACCAACCCAACCCAACCCCTCAACCTCTACCACAATCTCATCAACCTGCAGGCCAGTGAAAAATATATCGCGCTCCGGCTTAGCGACTCCGAGCTACTGCTCCAGCGGGCAAGATTCGGTGAAGAATCCAGAAGACCCAACCGCTTGGTTTCAGGGGCGCCCCCCTGTATGGACGGGTCCCTGCCAGTAGTGCTTTTGCTGCTCCCGAATTGATTTCTTTGTACTGAGGATGGACGAAAGCTGCAGGCACTCTGAGCGGGTAAAGAGTCCCTGCAACGGGAGCTCCTCCGCACCCGGCTTGCCCGCTGCGACGAGCCTGGAGTCGACCCTGGCCTCCACAGGCCCGAGCCCCGATACAGCTCGCGAAGGTATACAGTACATCAGTGGTTACGGCTTCGGCGCTCAATCACTTAGCCACGTCAGCCGAGGGCTCCGTGCAGCAGTTCACAGCTGGGCTGAAGACCATCATCCCGGGTCTGCCCCCACAAGGCTCGTCGTCCACCGCTTGCTGTCCTCCCAGCGTGCTGTCGTCCCGGCAGAACAGACGAACGTGGACCAACGGGGCAGACAGCTCGGGGAGAAGGGGGTCCTCATCCTCGGAAATGTATCAGATTGAATTGCCAAAGAAAGAAGTGTCATACAGCATTGCTGCACCCCGACAGGAGAAATCAAGCCCCCTCTGGAGGCCCTCGGACAAGGAAACCTCAGGCGGTACCGTACGCCGTAGAACCTCGTACAATGGGTTGGAGCCCTAATCGTACACCAGCACTCTGCGACCAACCACCGTGGACGTTGCTAGCAGAGCTAGCAGGAGGCCCTCCTCTGTGCTGTGTTGGATAACAACCTCGCACAGCATCTTTGACTCTCCAAGCGCGGCGTCTCCTCGCCAAGTTCAATCTAGGACGACGCTCACAGGGTTGCCCTCCAGTAAGTTCTTCAACTAGGCGCACAAAACAACACGTCAAAACACTTCACAACACTCCAAAGCACTGCACAACTCTTCAGGACAACACATAAGCAGAACCCATGTGATGGTGCATGTGTGGGTGCAGGTATGGGTGTGGTTGTGGGTCTCAAACAGCCTGTTGAATTTACCCAGCTTGCCGTTTTCGCTTTTAGCCCCCTCTGGGACAGCCCCCCAGGGGTCCGGGGCTGAAGCCTCCTTAGTTCCCCCCGGGTCTCTCTAGCTGTCTGTCGTCTCTCTTCCATCTCGCCATCTGGTCCGTCGTCCGACAGCTGTCCAGGCGTTTGAACGATTCGACCACCTCCGCACCCACAATTTTTGCTCATAGTTGGAGTGCGCTTAACTAGAGTTATCAGCATCGCAGCTGTCAAGATCCTCTTAAAGTTGTTCAATGTTTGTAGCTCTATGGAGGCTTAAGCGTGATTCCTTTCTCCTCTACTTCCGAAACTGCCTGCCGGTGACTGCTAGAGCGATTTTCCTCTTTAAACTTGTCTCTAGGGTCAGATCCCTTTTTTTTTTTTTTTTTCGGCTGAATGGTACAGCTTGTTGAAAGGAGACAGTGCTGGGTTCGAATCCTTATGGTGTATTAGTGTTTGTGGTCGCTGTCAACCGCCATGGTAGCTTTGTCCCAGGTAAAGTAGCAGCCCGCCCTACTGCCGTAAGACGGAGCTTCCTTAATGCCACGCTCCCCCAGGCGTTATCATTACTTTTCTATGGTCAGACTTCTATAATTATTCGCTTAGCTGTATGCCCCAGTGGCACAATATTTGTTGGGGCCAGGCCAATCAGTGCTTGTTTTTGTTTTAGCCCATCCTGATATCGTTGGTCGTGGTGACATCACTGAGGTGTGCTTGAATTGATCAGCACTAATGATACTGATAGTGAGCTCGATAGTATTTTAATTTATAAGCACAAATGGTGCCCAATTTATTGGCACTGGCGGTGCTTGAATTTATTAGCACTAAGTTTGAATATATCACAACTGGTGTTGCTTGAACTTATCAGCACTGAGTAGGGTTGAATTTATCAGGAACAGAGTGTTGCTTGAATTAATTTATTAAGAAACAGAGTGTTGCTTGAAATCTTTCAGCACTGAGGTGTGCTTAAATGTACCACCACTGACTGTGCTTGAATCTGTCAGCTCTTAGTGTGCTTTAATTTAGCAGTAATACTGGTGCTTATGCCTGTCAGCACCAAGTATGCATGAGTTTGTCAGCACTGATGGGGCTTGAATTTATGAGCACTGAGTGTGCCTGCTTTATTAAAACTGATCAACTCTGAATGTTGGCTGTTCTAATTAATTAGCACTGAGTGTGCTTGGATTATTTGTTCAGCACTACTGATTGTGCCTGACTGATATAAGTGATCAGCATTAAGTGAGCTTTACTGATGAGCACAAGAAGCATCTGGGACTAATTGTTAGAACGGTCATCTGAAATTAAAAAATCAATGTTCAGTCAGTCTTTTCATTTTTGTTGTCTCATACCTGGACCTTATTCTACCAACTCTGCTTCCAACTGAATGTATAATTAAATGACAATCCGGATAACGAGTAAAGCATCCAAATGGAAGCAGCACATTGACATCCTCATGCTCATCACCCGCAAAAACAAAAATTAGCAGTCAGTCTGTTTGAACATTGTTCCATTATTGGTCGTAGTATGATTCTCATGTTTTTATTTCATCCTTTGCAGATTTTTCAAATCCAGTCGGTCGACCGACAGTGCCTGGCCTGAATTTGCAAGTGATTCGATTGAATTCGGAAGGTCAAATGCTAAAGGGTATGGAGTCGTCACTAGGAAGCTTAAGGGCCAATCAGCCCCTGGCATCTCAGAGGACGGCATCCCTCTCCGCGGAACTCCCAATCCCACCAATGCAGGACAGTCCTGTTGTCAACTCACCACGAACCCGAAAGCGGTACAACAGTGTATGCGTGCTCTGATGTGAACAGTGGTGTCGGTGTCAAACAGCGTTTGCATGCTCTGATGTCAGGAGTTGTCAACAGTGGTGTCGGTGTCAGCAGCGTTTGCATGCTCTGATGTCAGGAGGTGTCAACAGTGGTGTCGGTGTCAACAACGTTTGCATGCTCTGATGTCAGGAGGTGTCAACAAGTGGTGTCGTGTCAACAGTGTTGGCATGCTCTGTTTTGCCATAGCTTACCTCAGCATACCAAAATGTACCTCAAACATACCAAAATGTACCACAGTGTACTTCAGCGTATCAAAATATACTGCAGCCGTACCAAAATGAACATCGGCGTACCTCAGCGTACCAAATGTACCCCAGCGTACCTCAGCGTACCAGAATGAACCTCTGCGTACCAGAATGAACCTCTGCGTACCTCAGTGTACCAAAATGTATTGGCCCAAGCTCATACTGTTATGGAGCTCTTTGCCTACTCTTGTGTGTGGCCACGCCTTGGAAGCTGAACCATCCAGAGCTGAACTATCCAGCTGGCTCCTGCGACTCCCTGCCTCCTACCCTCATGATCTACTGGGTGTAAGGCCTGAGGAACTGGTGTGCCAGCATTCCAACTGCTTGCTTGCTCCCTTGCATTCCGACTGCTGGGTTGCTTCTACTGGGTGCCAGCATTCCAACTGCTGGGTTCGGCTTGCTTGCTTGCTTGCTTGCTTGCTTGCTTGCTTGCTTGCAGTCCTGCATGGACTCTTGGCTAGGGGGGAGACCATACCAAGCAGACCAAAGCAGACCAACCCAGACTTACCAAACTGGATCATACCAACTTGCTCTCCTGCATGTACCCTTTCCTCTGTTTTTTTACCGCCCCCTAAGGCTAGACCAGTGGCTGGCTGTCGGAGTTGGCTGGGAAGCGGTCATGCATCGCCCCAAAATGAAACAGTGCTCGTTCGACCGCTCGAGCATACAATTCGTTATAGACCAGTTCATTGGGTGACTGCTAAAATCAGCCTTCCTAGTTAACAGGAGAACTATCGATTTGCCAAGCTCTTTATGGGAGTTATTTTTGTTTTGGCGGAGCCCTCCCTTCTGGGGGGCGGAGCCCCCATGTTTACCCATTTTTCCATCCATCCATCCGTCTGACGGTGATGAAGCCCGACACGTCAGCCAACGGTCTCGTAACTACCTCGTCCGTTGGCCACCTGTCGCTTCCCTCGAGATCACTCTCCGCCATTTCTAGCGTCGCAGCGACGCTGCATAGACCTGGTTAGCCAGCTCTTTAGGGGGTTATTGGGTTGGTGTTTTTTTTAGGTGGGGGGGGGGGGGGGGGGGGTGTGGGTAGGGGGGGGGGGGGGGGGGGGGGGGGGGTAAGTGATTTGATGTTGTCGTAGACTCCTGAGATTAGAAACTATGGGGTTTGGGATTGTCTATCGCACTCTGTGGTGGTTATCATTATCATTATCGCCGTCCTCATCTTTTGTTTTGCCAAGCTCTTTATGGGAGCTGGATAGGCTAGTCCCTTCAGGGGTGCTTCCTTCAGCCTATCAGGCAACCTGTCGACTATGGTGCGCTTATTGACTCGAAGAGTTTATCAACAGGGTACTTCAACCTTGTAGATAAATCCGTCTAAGACACAAAAGTCCAAGATGCATTAAAGATTACTCCGCCTGAAATAGAGACTTATTCCTGGGGAACGGCAATATGATATCATATGATATCATGTCATTATCTGATATCATATGATGCCGGCAGCCTAACTGGGCTAAAGTTGCCATTTATATACAATATCATATGATGCATTGTGTATGATATCATATGATATCAGAATTTCCTTTGGTCGGCATCATATGATATGCCGGTCCCTACTCATTACTGTGTGTATTTTGCGCTGCTCCTTTTGAGCCCGTCTAGTAATTGATTACTCTTGTGTATTACTGTACGTGTGGGTCAGGGTTACCCTGCCATGTTCCTGATGGCCATCAATAATATGGCAGCTTCCAGGTGCACTAGATTTCGTTAGGGTTGGCTAGGTTTGGGTTAAGCTAGATTTGGTTTAGCTAGGTTGGTTTGGCTAGGTTCCGTTGGGTTGGAGCCTAGAAGCTGCTATGCGTAGCTTAAATAGGACTATGCATGCAAAGATGTACAGCCTTCACAAGAAGAATGTCACGGGGACAGAATGTCACGGGGACGCATGTTATTGGGACAACGTCATGGGGGTGATTACACCACTTGCCCAACCTTGGACAAGATAATTATAGTATGCGCCCAAGGTACTTGTATCAGAAAGGCCTGGTAGTGTTTGTCTGCAGACAAAGGGTAACGGTTCACCAGCAGACAAGGGCCTTTAAGATATAGAGCCATATACGGTATATATATATACGTATAGAGCTATACACGTCCATCTTCATACATGCATACATACATGCATGCATGCACCCATCATGGGGGTGAATCAAGTTAATAGCATTCTCGCTTGTTCGTTAAGCTAATGAAACAAAATCCAAGTCAACATAATGGCCATGGCGGAGATACTACATTAAGTGTTTTTACAGAAGATTTATGCTCGGTGTTTTTTACATAATATTTACACTCGGCGTTTGTACAGAAGATTTGCACTCAGTGTTTTTCTTTTGGGCGACTCGTAGCAGCTTCTAGGCAGATCCCTGAGGCAGACACAGGGTTAAACCTGCAGATCTCAGGAGGATGGTCAGTGGACCATTGTCAGTGTAGTGAACCAGCTTGTGTAGCTTGGAGGAGGTTTCCAGGTGGGCCTTTCAGGTGCAAGCATTGATTCCTGCATCTGCTGTCTTTCAGCGTATCATCATCCGCTGATAGCATGTTTCTAATATAGTAATGCTTTATAGCCAGGCCTAGTAATGCTTGATAGCCATATCTATTGTTTTAGTAACAGGGGGGTGAGGGGAGGTAGGGGGGGCGATGGAGGCGGGGGGGGGGGCGGGGGGGGGGGGCTTGGGGGTGGCGTCGCGGGGGGCGCGGGTTGTGGGGGGGTGGGGGGAGGGGGGGGGGGAGGCGGGGGGGCTCGGCGCGGGGCGGGGGGGGGTCGGCGGGGGGGGGGGGGGGGGGGGGGGTGTGTGGCCCGAGGTTGTGGCAGGGGGGGAGGGGCGGGGGGGGGTGAGGGGTTGGGGGGGGGTGGGTGGGTGGGGGGGGGGGGGGGTTGGGGGGGGGGGGGGCAAAAACAAAAAAACCAAAAAAAAAAAAACAAAAACAAAAAGGGGGGGGCGGGGGGGGTACAAGGCAAAAACAGGCGGGCTCAAAATTCCCCGCAGCCGTGGGCCCGGGGCGTCGGGGGCAAAAACAAAAAAAAAGGCAGCTAAGGGGGGGGGGGGGGGGGGGGTGGGGGGGGGGGGGGGGGGGCGGGGGGGGGGGGGGGACGCCCCCGGTGGCAAAAAAAAAAAAACCAACAACAACTTCCTCCAAAAAAACTCAAAATGGGCGGGCTGGCTGGTGGTGGCAGGGGCCGGGGGTGGGAAAAGGTTGGGGGGATGGGGGGTTGTAAAAAAATTAAAAAAAAGGTAAAAAAATCAATAAAACCAAAAACAACATATAAAAAAAACTACAAAGTGGGGGGGGTGCCGGCTTGGGGGCGATAAATCTTTGGGATGGTCCAAAAAAACAAAAACTGGGTTGGTGGGTGGGGGTGGTGTGGGGGCGCCGTGCGGGGGGGGACGGGCTGGCGGCCTGCCTTGGGGGTGCCGGGGGATGTTCTGAGGGGGGGGCGGGCTGACTGCGCGCCTGGCCGGGGTGGGGGGGGTGGGGGGGGGGGTGGAGTTGCGGGCTGCTCGGGGGTGGCGGGGGGGGGGCGGGTGGACGGCGTCCGGGGTCGGGTGGGGGCAAAAGTCTGTGGGGGGAGCGTGGCTGGGAGGGGGCGGGGGGGGGCGAGGCAGGGGGTGGGGGGCGGGGCCACAGGGGGGGGGGGGGGGGGACTGGGGGGGGCGGTGGGGGGGGTGGGTGGGCTGGGGGGGGGGGCAAGGGGGGGGGGCAAAAAGGGTTCGACCCAATGAGAAAAAGTGTGAGGACACCCATCAGCAAAACCCCACCACCCCGGCCCGGCTTCCAAAAAACCACTATAAGCCATTATCTCACACCACTTAGTGGTATGGCTGTCAGAAGTAGTTGATGCATGTTTGTCAGTGTATTTTGTTTATAATATAAAAATAGTACTGCCTCATTACAATGGCTTTTCTTTTCGCTACAAGCAGCGTTCTCGGTGATCCCAATCGATTGGCTAGTCGGCCAAACCTGATGCAACCTAGTGCACCTTGAAGCTGACACAACCAGATCTGTGGTGTTGACATCTTGGGGCTTGGCCCTGTGGCTGGCTCAGGGAGCTGCCTAGAAGCTGCTGCTCATAGCTGAAAGGAAAACTATGCTTATTACGAGGCGTGAGGTTGAGGGGGCCAGCCCGTTGGCTTCCCGTGGGAGTGTATTAGTCCTTTAGTTAGGGTAGTCAATAGTTATTTTTCCTCAGAAGAATTCAAGTCAGATGAACCAATGTTGAAGAAGATAGAAAAACACGATTAAATTGTGATCATTATCTGATCGATATATAGCCCTATAGTGTATGGGATATTGATTGAATGGGGTGTGTGCTCAAATCCAGGCCCAGGACCTGTACGGGAATAGAATACCTAGGCTTCCAAGCACTGACCCTATGAATGAATTTCAGGCCTCCAGGGAGGGAAGGTTTTATAGATTTTAGGCCATTTAGGCCATTTGTGTGTGGTTTGGGGGGGGGGGGGGGGGGGGGGGGGTTCTTTATAGCGGGCATCTCGGCCCAAAACGGGTTTTTAAAAAGTAGCAATCGCCTACATAGCGGGGGAAAACATCCCGGACTGGCCCGGGAATGGTTAAACCCTAGGTCAAGCCCCACATGAGCTATGATGACGACGGAAAACATAAAGCAATGACGTTATAAACTGACTTAATATCCTCCTAAGGGGGCAGCAGCCATTCCCAATATTTAAGCAAAGGGTGCGCAGCTGCCATCCCCAAATACCAGCTACACGGCAAACCATAATCTAAACTTTACTGATGGGACTTACGATGGCGAGGAAGAAAAAAAGCAACTGACTTCTAAAACGTACTTGAATCTAAACGTACTTTCATCTAAAAATTACTTAATCTAAACTTACTTAGACGAGAAAGAAAAAAAGGCTGACGTCTAAACTTCAGACCCATGAATGCCTGACCATAGATAGAACAAGATTTGCTAGCACGCTGCCGGATGGACACTTAGGGAACTGGAAGTGGAGGACGATATCAGTTACGCTATTGGTTGCAGTGTAGCTGTGTTTGTGGGGAAAGGCTGTGCCACCCGTTGCTAAAATTGGGAGAAGGTCTGCTCCACCCTTAGAAAGTAGTAGTAGCGTACGAATATCGTAACGATTATAGTTGGGACACTGCACGGTATACCTTCTGATATTACACGGTAACATGCAGCAGCTACTAGGCAGCTCCCCTGACTGGATAATCGGCCAAACATGTTGCAACTCAGTGCACCTTGAAGCTATCATTTCTGTCTTGTTTAGCATCTCGGCGGGCTTGGCCCAGTGGCTGCTATGAAGCTCCTAGAAGCTGCTGCTCGTAGCTGAAAAGAAAATCGGTGGTCCTCAGCATGCATCAGTTTGTTGTGTGCAGGATATTGCCTAGGGCCTTGTTGTCCTGTGCCTAGTGCCAGTTTCCGTGTGCCTAGTTGTTGTGTGCAGGATATGGCTAGTGCTTGTGCATGTGCCTAGTGCCACGTGTGTGGATATTGCCTCTGCCTTGTGCCGGATATTGCCTAGTGCCTTTTTTTTGTCGTCGGCATGTCTTGCCATGTGGGGTTCTCTGTCCTGGCCATGGTTTTCTTTTTATTGCAGGTTGCTGTGTGTTACGCGAGCTAGCTGCGGCGTATCAAAGCAAACAAAATTGTCGATGTTTGACGATTTGAAAAAAATAGTGTGAAAAGAAAAAAGTTATTACAAAAGGTTACTTGTGCGATGCCCTCGACGCACATACAGATGTTCTGGTATGTACAGCAATATGTACTGTTATTTTCTACAGCAAGTACATCGTTAGCTGGACCGCACTTATGTACTGTATTATCTACTGTAGAATGTTTATTTTGTACTGCTACAGTACATATGTTATACTTAACAGCAATATGTATTGTATTATCTACAGTAGTACTGAGTTCATACTCAGGCACTTTACTGTGTATTTCTTTTACTGTACTTTAGTACATATGTTAAGATATACAGCACTTTGTCTGTATACACTACTGCAGTACGTGTTTCAAACTCAGATACTTTACTGCAGTATGTTTCTTTTACTTCGCGTCAGTACATATGTCTAGAAGCTGCTGCTCGTAGCCGAAAAGGACAGCTGTGCTGAGAGTTTGGGGGGGGCCCGGGGGGGGGGGGGGGGAGCACAGGCTTTCCGGGTACCTGTGCCTGTGCCGAGATCTTGGAAAAATAACTGGAGGGGCGTGGTGTGAAGGGGGCCCTCCCGTACGCCGCAGCTTGAGAGCTTGGAGCTTTTTGGACCACCCTGGAGCTCTCGAATGTTCAACCTAAGAACTGTGTAAATTGATGAGTTGTGCCCAAACATTCGCTGGTTCTGCCATGGTGGTAATGTATATGTCCTGATGCTACTGCTTGATCTTGATATGATAGGTGGCAGGTGACCAGGTCCAAATCACTGGGGTGTAGAACTCCAGACCAACCGCCAGAATAAATAGATACATAATTGTTACAAGGTTCTATACGCCAGGTATGGCGTCTTACCGTCTGCACATTGCAGTTAACAATACCCCCGTGCAATAACCACGGAAACCAACCGCCAGGGCCAGTCCAACCCAGAGCCACGCCACAGGTTTAAAATTGAGAGGGTTAAGATTGGCACGGGTGTTGGAATGGTAACGGCACCACAGCGGATAAGTGCAAATCATTTTTTTATCAAGGTTCAAAACCAGGGCTTTTCCCGTTTTTTGAGCCCCCCCCCCCGCCCCCCCCCACCCCCCCCCCCCCCCCCTCTCAAAGCTTTATATGGTTCGGAGCATCTGGACTGGGTGGTATTGGTTACCGGTATCAAACCTGCCACCTGGGTCAAAAATGATGAAACTGTGCAACTTAGAGCCAACAGTTTTACAGATAGACCGAGCAATTAAACCCTAGGAGAATAAGAGCGGGCCTGGACATAAATGTACTGGTATATAACTATATATACGTGCAGACAGTTCAAGACCATGTCCATTTATAACTTTATTATCATACTACATTCCAGTCTGGTCCATATTTAAATATAGTCAATAAGTAATGTCTTAAGCCGAAGTGAGCGCTCTCTGGGTGGTAATTTTTGAGTCCCTTTGTCATGTTTGACTGCTTGTGGTGCATTCCTATAAGGGTTGGCACTTTGGCCATAAAAACCCTAAACTTCGGCCTTAAAACCCTAAACCAAAACCCCCCTCCCCATGGGGAACCTCTAGTGCAGCTCCTTTTTTGTTTGAAGTTGTGAAAAGTATTTCACCCCCTACATAAACCAGCGGCTGCGAGGATGAAGGAAGTCTACGAAAAGGGAACAATGTCTATATTCAAACCTATGGCAATCGAGGGTACAGACATGGTTATAACAAAAGGAAGGACTCGCATACAACCACATAAACCAGATGAACCACATGAATCATTGAAAATTGAAATTGAAATGTGAAATTGAAACCACCATGAACTCACATACCTCCTAGTCACCTGGGAGGCCTACATTACAGTATTCTTGCATGGAATCAGATCCCAAGTCCCAACAGTAACAAACGTACACATACATTGCACCCTCACATGCAGAGCACATTCTTTCCTTCATATAAAGAGCGGCCTTTGGTGCAAAACTCTGGATGTTAGTACTTGTAGAGCCAGATACGGCGAGAACACTACCGGTAATTGCTGCCCAAAGCCATGGGACCAAGGTCCTTGGCATCCGTATTCTTTTGATTAATTTTAATCACTGTATCATTTTTGGGTACGATGGCAGCTTCACACCAGATCAATAGCCATGCACTGGGTCGAACCCAATGCTTGAGCTGCATTGGAATGCTTATCATAGCAGCTTTCAGACGCACAGCTAGCTCTCGGTTTGGTTCAAGGACCGGGAGAAAGGAGCTGCCTTGAAGCTGCTACTCATAGCCCAAAGAACAGTGCTATAATGATAACGCCGGTGGGGCTTAGTCTTAAGGGAGCCAGTTACGGGGTTAGACAACTGGTTGCTATTTTACCTGGATAAAGCTACCATGGCGGTTGACAGCGAAAGCGCATCTGCAAGGATTCGACCCCCGCACCTTCTCGTTTCGATGTGCTCTACCATTGAGCTAGTCATCGAAACGGGATATCATCGTATGATATCATATGATGCCGGCAGTCTCACTAGGCTTAAGTTACAATTGATGTACTGATATTGTACATATGATGCAATTCGTATAGTATCATATAATATCACACTCGCCGTTGGTCAACATCATATGAATGTATGATATGCCGGTCCTTACGAGATTTTTCATAGTTGTGAAAGGCTTTTCACACGGGATGGTTGGGTTTCCCTAACACAAAACATTCCGCACCGAGGGATTCTTCTCAGGCAAATGGTATGTTCTGGTAATAGTGGTTTTTCTTCTTGCCAAATTGGTCAGCGCTTAAAGCGCACAAACGCAAAATTGGTCAGCGCTTTGTTAGTGCAAAAAAGCGCAAAAAACTGCGCGTCTGCGCCCCACAGGGGTGAAAAAACTGCGCAAAACGCGCAGAGGGGCTCAAAAAGGCAGCGCGGCACCGCGCTGCCGCGAGCGCTTAGTAGTACCCTGCCTAGTAATAGGGGTTTTTACTGCCGAGACGGTGAGCAGCCAAATTGCTGGCTGAAGCTATGTAACCAAGTTCAAGGTCAAGTTCTAGAGCGGAAAACTAGAGTGTTATGTTAAGTCTTATGGTCGTACCTATCGTCTTGGTTACGCGTAGACCGGCCAGGTTTTCTACTCTGGGCCGTTGGCCAGCTACTGGCAGATACCATCTGCTAGCTAGGTCCGTTATATTGTAGCTAAGGCAGGCCCTTGTGCCGCCATCTCCGACAGCTACTAATACCGGCAGGTTTAGCCTGTCGCCATCTCATCACTGTAAATATACTGTGTCATTACCTACCGTGCCTCTGCCCCATCTTCTCTACGAGAAGCTAAGAAACTATAGAGAGTCTGGGATTGAAAGCATGGGGGCACAATTAAATTAGCATCCCAGCTGAGATGATGATTTAATAATATTGTAGAATACAATCATCACTGTAGCATGAACTCAGGGCCCCCGTCGGTTAAACGATCGTTTAGGGCACAGTTCATCAGTGCCTTTTCTTTTTAAGCCCTTCCTATACGGTTGGGCAAGTCCCTTTCGCCTATTTGGCCTACCCCTTGACTGTAACAAACATACATACATGGGAGGCGCATACAATTGACGACAGAATAATATAAAAAGGCAAACAAACTCTCGAACAAACTACTATCTTTTTTGAAAGGAATTTCACCCCGGGATATCAGTCTCCCGACACAAACAAGCGGCACCAAGGCACTAGTACATTTTTACAAGCAAGAGTGAGAAAGAGTGAGTGGACAACGAAAATAATGGGCTAAGGAAGTTCTACCAATCCAGTTCTACTATCAGTCTATCACATGTTCAGCTCACTCGAGCATCAAAATATGGTATTGAGACAAAACTGATCATGCTAGTAAAAACTATATCAAGATTGACGAATTGATCACTTATCACCGCCCAAGGCAATTTCATCGGCTTGCACCACTGGAACAGCATGCTTGGTATCTGGTCAGTCTGATCAGAGATGTTTCTGAACTGCAATAGGTCTGCTGCGTAAGCTGATCACTCTTCACCGCCCATGCAATTTCCGGCTTGCGCGATGCATCATGCATTGTTGGAGTTGGTCCGTCTGATCTGCAGATTGTTCGGACCTGCAAATGCCTTGCTGACGTTACGGCTGATCATAAACTTGGAAGCCTCCCAATTCCACTCTTCCATGCCCAGGCATTCCTGGCTTGCACCCCTGCATCATGCATTGCTTGGCATCTGGTTCAGGTCTGATCAGCTGGGCGCTTCGACTGCAATAGGTCTGCTGCCGTCAGGTGTCAACTCTTTCCTCGCCCATGCATTTTTCTGGCTTTGCACCGCTGGATATGCAGTGCTGGTACTGGGTGCATTAGAAGTTTCATGGTTCCATCAGTCATGTGCCAAGGGAGGGGGTCTTCTCCAATATGCCAGGGTCTTGAACTGCCTCATGCGTAAGCAGATATCCTAACTGCAAGTAAGGTGCAGGATGAGTAAAATCACGTTACTTAAGGGGTAGTCCAACGGAAGGGAACTAGGGAAGGTATAGGATGCGGAGAAATCCCGTTAATATTAGCCGGGAGGTATCCAACAGGCACGGTGGGGTCTGATGAGAGAACATCCGTTAGCGGATGTTGGTAATAGGTTGTGTATTCCAGGTATTTATAGGGGTACTCCGGCTATTTCAGGCTATTCTAGGTTATTTCAGGGGTTACCAACTGTTATCTTGAAGAAAAAAGCATATGGGAGAGCTTTTCTTCTCAGCTACAGGCAGCAGCTTCTAGGCAGATCCCTGAGCCAGCCACTGGACTATGCCCCAAGATTTCAAACAGGCCTGGAAAATATGATCTGTCAGCTTCCAATTCATGGGACAGAGTGTGAGGGGGAGAGAGGGGGTGGGGGTTGGGGCGTGGGGGGGTCGGGGGTTGGGGGTTGGGGTTTGGTGGGTTGGGGGGGGGGGAGAGTGAGGGATGGAAGAGGGGTGGGGGTTGGTTGTATGGGGGGGACAGGGCCGGTGGAGGGGGGACTAGGTGTGTGTATATGGGTGTGTGTGTGTGTGTGTGTGTGTGTGGTGGGGGGGGGGGGGGGGAGGGGGGACAGGGCAAGGAAGGGGGGAGGGGAGGGAAGGGAGGGGGGGGAGGGAGAGGAAGGGCTGGGTGGGTTGGGGCGGGGCGGATTTGGCAAGTCTCTGGCCAAATTTGCCTACACCTGGACTGTAACATACATGGCATGAAATCGATAAGAAACAAACAAAGAGGAAAACAAAAACCAATTAAAAGGCACGATGATGAATTGAACCTCGTACAACAAACCAATTACAACGCACTATGATGAATGCACCATCGTACCACAGGTTCCTTCCTAATTAGGCAAGCATACAAAGAGAGAACAAACCAATTAAACTGCACTATCGTTACCACAGTCCTTCATAATAGGCAAGCTTGTTTCATCACAGTCGATACCCCACTGGGCGCCTGCTCCAGCAGTTAGAGCATTGGATGCATTCCTTTGGCGGCGCACGGTCTCATCCAGTTCCTGGGGTTGGGAGCGGGACTGCCTCGCAGCGAAATAAATAAATAAATAAACAAATAAATAAATAAACGAATATATATTTACGAGATACATTAAATACATAAATACATAAATAAATAAATAAACGAATGTATACTTACGAGATACATAAATAAATAAATACATGAATATGTATTTACGAGGTTACACCAAAAATACATAAATAAATAAATAAACGAATATATATTTACGAGATACATAAATACATAAATAAATAAACGGATAAATAAATAAATAAATAAATAAATAAATAAATAGTACGCTTCCTTACAAGGCATGAGGTTGAGGGGGCCTGTTTGTTTGCTTGCACTGGGGCCAACCACCAACAGCAACATACTCAGAACTGCCACTGCTTTTGGTTGGAAGCGCCCCCGTCTGGGGTGGGGGTGGGGGGACCCCCACAGTGTTCACCGTGTTGGTCCGTTTGGAGCAATCGAACTTACGACCGGGACTGACATGCGACCGAGACGAAAGTCTGGACACAATAGCAACTGCTTGTGACTTTGGCTTCGTCCGCTCCGTTCCCTTGCAAGTGTCGATTCAAAAGCCTACACTCTAGCCCAAGTTCCGGCGGGAGTTCTGCATAGGGACGCCTGGGATCTGGCTTAAACTAGTCTAGAATGCCCCCCAACCCCCCCTGGGGCTCCAAACTCTGATGGGAGGCCCTAGGGGTCAGGGGGGGGCCAGAGACTGTCGCACTGAGGTCCACCGAAAGTCACTAATTTCCAACGCGTCGCATGAGGAAACAACACAGTGACAGGAGAGACCCTTATGGAAGAATCTTTCCAGTGGGCTTGATTCTCTCCTTCATACTACTCCTCACTCTTCATTCCATCCTCATCCTCATACTCACCCGGGGGGCCCGATTATCACTCCTCATTATAATACGCATACCTCATACTCACTTCTCATCATATTCTCACTCTCACTCCACTCCTACTACTTTGCTTCAGTCAACAAGGTCAAGGCTTTGGTCATAATGCTTGGAAGTAGATTTAAATTTGCGACGCGTCGCACGGAAAATAAAATACAGTGACACTAGACCTTATGGCGGAATCTCTTTTCAGTGCAACTGGCCTTCTCAATCTGACAAATAACATAAATGGACAGTTAAACATCCAAGAATGGTCACAATGACCTCTAAGGACGTGCCTAGTGGAGAAGGGAACCGGATGGAAGTATGCTGCTCAGGCCAACATCGCATCTCGGTACCAGTTAACGTTTGCCGTGGGTCGACGGACCCTCGGAAGGACCCAAGCGCACTCAAGGGGACGAAACCCGCACCTGCCTCCAATGTTTTAACCTGTGCCTCTGCCACTGAGTCATTTGGTTCTGATCGGGATTCTCCATTGATACTTGCACTTCCTTCTCAGAATCTTGGCTTCAGGTAAGGAAAGGAACCGGTGGAGTTTGAGGAGGGCCTGATATTTCGAAGCCAGGTTGTTTTTAAGGAAAAGGAAACCGGAGTCCATGGTGCGCCTGTTTCCTTTCGGGCTGCTAATAGCGGCCTTTCTTTGGCAAAAAGCAGCTCCCTGATGTAAAAGCCCCACCAAAAACACAAAATGGGCGAAGTAGCATTGTGCTACAAGTGCACCTTCAAGACTGCAGACTATAGGCTTCAAGGTAGGAGCGACCAAGTCCATGCAGCGTCGCACGCGAAGCGGAAAATTGGGGAGTGTGTTCGGCAACGGAACGAAAGGGTGGTGGCAACCAGAGATGGTGGCAACGATGGAGCTGACCGAAGCGAGTTAGTTAGTTACGCGACCGTTGGATGAAGTGTCAGGCTTCAAGTTTTTCAATTTTTCGGTCGGACAAACAGACAAATGGGTAAACACATCTTGAAGAGGGGGCTCCGCCAAAAAAGCATGCTTTGGTCCTGGCAAGATCTAAACATATTTTTGGTAGTGTGCGTAGGTGCCCGTTCCTAAACACATGTTTGGAGGCGGAGACGTGGATAAATAGAGACACACCCGTACTCGAAGAAAACCATACAAATTCTTAAATTGCTGGCTGAAGCTATGTCAACTGGCTGGGGACTACTAAAGCATGTAAACAGTTCAAGTTCAAGTTCAATTGACATAAATCGTCAGATCAGATTCTGATGTGCGTGCATACGCGTGACTAAAGCTTTGAAACTGC
>JACBWV010000672.1:427191-562067 GCA_013435795.1 Chlamydomonas sp. ICE-L
CGGAAGAGATGCTGCCCTGGGTACATGTTATGGGCCATCACGACGCCAATGGTTTTTTCCCACCAGCACTTGTGGTAACACCCCCTAGTTTGAGTCCGGGGCGCACTCTGCTCCGTGTGTGATGTATCACTCGGTTGAAATAGACGATTTGCACATGTAGTTTGGTGAGGGGTGGTACTGGGGGGGGGCAGATTGTACTACCCTTGGTTGGACATACGTGCGCATGTGCACAGAACAATGGAATCCAATACAGTTCAGTCTTGGGTAAGAAGATTTGAATTTTTAGATGCTGGATTCCAATGCAAGTGGGGGGGGAAGTTAATCGTTCGGGATTTTTTTGATCAGATTCAACATGTGCGACTGTAAGTCAGTAAGAGAACACCAGTACAGACCGGATCGTAGTCATCGTGCGTCGTCTTTTGTTGTACGTCTCAATTTTAGATCGATGCGGCCGGGTGGCAGGGTCTGTGCGCAGCGGTGGGACGTCGTCTAGGGGGTAACAGATCGTCATTGTGGGCTGGTTTTTGTAGCCATGCTCACGGAAGTTTGGTCCTTGCACAGAGCACTTCATACGTGCGGTCACAACCCCGATCCCAAAAAAAACGGGTACATACATGCCTTTATCCATGCATCTTGTCGTAAGGGTGCCTTGCATTGGTGCTCGCGTTGATAGCCAGTTCTGCGAACGGGTTGGGGCGTCCGAATATCCATATCCGGGGCACAACCAACACACATGGGGTGGTTCGGCGGTTGGGGCTAATTTGCTGAATCTGGGTGGTGGGGTGCGCGGTATTACGTAAAGGCTACCAAGAAGCGCCAGTTGTAAAGATTAGTGCAATTGCATTTATACGCATATGGCATCTCCAACCACGCATTGGTTGGAGCTTTTTAACAAATCTGAATGCTTAAACAACATGAAAAAGCACCAGTAGCGGGGCAGTGGAATTTGCACAAACTGAATGAGACGCGTTGTGTCCTGGAAGACCGCTCATTCATGGAAGAGCGGGGGATCAACCAACCCCGCGCCTCTGAATCTTGTTGCGAGCCAAAGAATATTGCAAACTGGAAGTTGTGTTAGGGGGACGCACAATGATTACAATCTTACATTTCTTTACAGGGAACTGCAGTGTCGAGCGAAGGTTAGATTAAACAGCATACAATAGATTTTGGGGGACTTCGGCATATTATGTAACATAATTCCCTTGTCCAGGTGTTAAGTAGAGAAACAATACGTTCAATGTTGGGCAGAGTAGGATATCTCAATGGCGCCCAGGCCCTGTCAGGACCAGCCCAATGCTGCGGATCCCGCATGATCTAAACAAAAAACACTTTGGCTTTTCTGTCATTACTGGCCACGCATGATCATGGCCAACGGGCAGATGCTTGGAAGAAGAAGCGGGCTACAATGCCCTGGAAGCACCGCCAAAGTCATTGTTACATGTAAATTATCAATTCTTGCATTCGAGCAGTGTACATTGATTCTGAAGGACAGCATTTGATCACCTTTCTTTATGTTTCTCATTCTCCTCCACAGAAACGCGAGGTCAGGGTCTACTATTTCGTATTCAGATTCATCGCCTCCCCCTGTAGTGCTCGAGACCCCACCCATGGCTTTCATTCATTGGTGATTTGACTTCTGTTCTGCGGCCTTTTTTCCATTTCACCATTTGGACATGTGGCATAGGTGCGGGGGAGGGCTTTCCGTTAATCCAGTTGGCAGTCAATAGTCCACAACACATCTTCCGTCCCACCCCCGCTTCACTTTCCTTGTGGTCATAGGTTATACTCTTCCTCTCCCCTTTTTCTTCTGGATAAATGCGCAGTGGTTTGAAGAATACCCGTCACTTCTGGATTGATTGCATCTTTGCATATGTGCCACTCCCTTTCTCAGATCGAATGGGTCTGGGGGGAGCGTGATAACGTTTGGGGGTGCCACGCATCTCAAATGCGTACGCATGTACCGCGTTACTTTTTTTTCGCTTTTCCGATCGTGTACGCGAGGACACATTCGATTCGTTGGATGGACAGGTCCCTCTGGTACTCTCGTTAGTGGTGTTCCAGTGGGTAGCGAACGATGCAAAGAGGCCCCTCCTGCTCCCCTCCTGGTAATTTTGGATTTACTGATGCGTATATAGGATGGAGCTTTCCTGTATCGGCTGAATGCACAACGCTCAATAAAATGGGCGAAACGTGTTCTCGCCAAAAAAAAAAGTTTGTTAAGCTAACGTACAACTGGTGTTCTCATGTGAATGATCTATTATGCCATTTATACCATATTTGTAATGTACAGTTGTTCTCAAATAAAGTTGGCACACCCACACATTCGTCGGAAACATAAAATGAAACATTTCTTCTTTCCCAAGCTGGGAGAGCCTTTGTCAAGGTGGTTCATGTAACCAACGGTGTTAAAATAGGATGTTGATGCAAATGCATTTACTGTGTATCCAGTAATGACGAGCTCGATAGTTTCAAGCTGACATGGTGCAAGAACACCTAACGCGCCTAGTGGGCCGATGTGAACCGTGTCAACGCTGCCGTTGGATTTAACTCAAGAAACCGTGTGGATGAGCACGACAGACTGGTTGCCATGCGGTGCGTAAACAGTGGTGTGCAATTTGCTCATATTTTGCAAGCCCTGCTCTGCCAATTGTTGTCACTACTCAAATCGCAACTTCTTCTTCCTTGCGTCTGGCAACCATGCTTAGCATGCTGAGCATGAGGGATATCGCATCTGACTACCTCACTCTGGTCGTTGCTACGAGTATGCCGAGCCTGGGAGCGTGTGGGCGAGCTCGATGAGGCCAAGGTTTTTCTTTAAACGGAACGCGATGCACTCAATGAAATCCAGTAATAGGGGTGTGCTCTTCTCGCGGGGGCGGGTCGGTGGTGGGAACTGTTTGCTGGACGGCGGGACGCCTGGGGCGCCCAATAGATCTCCCTGTGCATTGGTGCTAGGATGCGACCCTTTGTGCTGGTCAGGAGGAGGTGCTATCTGGGAAGCCCGAGGATGGTTGGATGGTGTTTGAACCCGACTCAAACAACAGGTTCAGCCTACATATCACGCCGTGTGGGGCTCACCTTGAGGGTTTGCAGTGGCTGTAGTTGGTCCTTGGGCGTTTGAGAATGTGCCTCCGGGGCGGACATGCTGTTGTTACCTTGCTTGAACTCTTCAAGGGAGGGGGGCTTTCTTGTTGGTGATTGTGTGCTATGCATGAGATGGGCGCCATGCCAAGTTTCACCAACTCCCATGTGACATACCAGTACGCACTACAGCTTCGGAAGGGTGGCAAGAGTAACGCCGGGGCCGTCCCTGAACGACCAAGCACCCCTCCTTGATCGCTCTGCCATGCATCCTCATCAAAGCTCCTGGCCACCCATGCACAAGCGCACATCATGGGTGCATAGCTCGCTGAGCGCCTTCGCGCTATTAGGAGTTGTGCCGCCCCCCCGGTGGTGTGGATTTTTGTCGCGTAGGCCATTCATGAGCTGGATCAGTTTGTCACGCTTCTTCGTTCTTGGCGCTGCAATCCGTCACGTTCTCCTGTGCGTCACGGGGGGGGGGGTGCGGTGCTTGCAGCTCAACCACACGGACGGTCGATCCGAGGCTTTTCGCGATCGCGATCACCTCGAATACGCCATCGAAATGAGTAGGGGCATGCTTGCCATCCGGGCCCAGTGATGGCCTTGCCATCGGGAGCTCCTCCACAACTGCGCAGGGCCGTGAGCTCATGTAGTCGTCTCGCTGCGACGTGCAGGGGGTTTACTTCGTCTTTGCAGGGCCTGAATTGCTCGTTCGTCAGCGGCACCCACGCTGCTCCGCCACAGAATGTAGCCAGCTTGTTGACGGTACCGGATCGCACGTTGCCAAGGTCCGCTCCTCGATGACAAAGCTTTTCGAGGGGGGGGGCATAAGTGAGGAATGCCATTCTCGGACTGGGCAGTGTGTGCGTCCTTGGTACGCCATAGTTCCAGCAGACGACGACTGCACGTGCTTAGCAAGCATCCTGTAGCACATGAATGTTGAAGGGATAGGAACTCAATTGATAATGTTAAATGATTTAAGTATGAATTATTAATAGTTGGGATTTTATAAAGCTATAGACCATCCTGTCCTTGCATGCATTGTACACACGGGATTTGTTAGCTAACATGCATTCGCACTCGAGATCCCCGCAAAGATCCCGTTTCCCACTGCCTTACGGTTTCTCCCATGATTCTTGGATCGTATTGGGCCCTATTCTCTTCCAACCCCCAGATGGTATTCGTGCGAGTGTTGTAAACTCTGCACAAAAAATTTTTCGGGCAGGCCCCTTACCGGATTGATCCCACCACCGCAGCGAGTTGGAGAGATGATGGGCGTAGGGGGGGGGCGCGCCGACCTTCTAGGCCTTATGTCTTGGTGTTTTCCAATCCTCTTGTGCAGCTTAAGGGTGTACAAGTTGAGGGGCTAACCAAGAATGAAAACAACTTCTCTATGTGGCTGCCAAGAGTTCCGTCACCGGGCCGAGTTCTGCAATCTGCTTATGGATCCAGATAAGCTGACTTGAGTTCCAGGCCAGGTGGCGAACTCGTAGCTACAGCTTGGCCTGTGGTGGAGCTGCCAATGGAGGCCACTCATATGTCGTGCAATGGCTGCTGATGGTTCCACAGTGTGTGTTGGGACTGTGAGGGTAAGGGGGGCCCTGTGCTAACTCGTACGACAGCAGTGCTTGGTGGCGTGGGCTGCCAAGCAGGTTGCAGCACAATGTCCGTGGCAAGCTGGGGCTCAGGGGTGTGAGGGCAGAGTGTGTGCGTGGAATTGATTTCAGTGGCCGGGCGGGATCTTGCCAGAGACAGCGGGGCATTGTGGGCTCGGTGCAGTGAAGGTCTCGAAGTCTGGGGGTTGTCCCCCTGCAAGCTGCTCATCTCATGGGGGATCCAGCGGTTGCTGTGTAAGTTGAGTTCAGGGCCCCGTGCGACGCTAGAGACGCAGTGGGGGGGGGGGTCCGTTGTGGGGGGGTTCTGTGCTGTCAATGGTGGCAGTCACACAGATGTCTGGCAAGCTGCTCATGTCCAGAGTGGTGCTGGAATTGAATTTCAGGGCCAGGGCGAACTCTAAAAGGAACGGAGGCAGCGTGGGCATTGTGTGCTTGTCTGTCGAATGAAGGTCACGGGCAGGGAGTGGTCTGCAATCGCTTATGGGGGATCCTGGAGGTCGTGGGGCTTTGACGGGGTTGAGTTTGCGCAGGGAGGGGGGGGCCGTGGGGGGCGACACGGCGAGCGCCAGCTTGGCATTGGGGTGGGCCTCTGCTAAGGAATTCACGGGGCAGAGTGTCTGGCAATCGTGCTTTATGTGAGGGTTGCCAGCGGTGGCATGGACCTTGATTCAGGCCGTGCTAACTGCTAGCGACAGGCGCAATGTCCTTGTTGGCGGCTGGCGAAGGAAGGCACAGGGGGGGGGGCTCAAGTGTTAGGGTGTTCGAAGCTTCTCGATGGGGGTGGATCCAGAGTGGCTGGACGTCGAGTTCAGGCGGTCCTCGGGGCTTAACTCTAAGCTTCAGCTGGAACTTGTGTGCGCTGGGCCGAATGACCCACTGTCAGAGTGTCTCTGACAGCTGCTGGTATTTGATCCCTAGGTGTATTGGACTTGAGTTCAGGGCCCGGGAGAACAACAGCGACAGCATGGCCTTGAATGTGGGGGCTGCCAAGTATTGGGGTCACGGCAGATGGGTCCCTCAAGCTGCTCATGGGGGGGTGATCCAGCGTGTGGGTCTGGAATTGTAGTGTTCAGGCCCGTCGCGAAGGCGCTCTCGACAGCAGGGGCCGTTGCGTGAGGGCTGCCAAGCCGGTCACGCAGATTCTGCGAAAAGCTGCTGATGGATCCGAGGTGCTGTAATTGTTCAGGGGCTACTGCGCGAACTCTGGTCAAGGCGACTGGGCCTTTTGTGAGGCGGTGCTGAGGCAGGTCACGCAGATTTCTCAAGCTGTCGTCATGTATGGCCAGCCTTTGGCTGGAATTGAGTTGGGCAGGCAGGCCTGGCTACCTCTAGCGATAGCTAGGGGCGGGCGGGTTGCGTGAGTCTGTCAAGGGCATGTCCCTCGATGTGCTTCGAAGCTGCTGATTTTCGCAGAGGGCTGGAATTGAGTTCAGGGCGCCGCTCGAACTCTCCTCAGAGGCAGCTTGGCATGCGTTATGCGCCAATGCAGGCCACGCAATGTCGCAGCTGCTGATGGTCAGATGCGGGGCTGGCCCTGGCCGTGAGTATGGTGGAGTGGTTCCATTGGTGGGGGAATTTGTGACAGCAGCTGGGTCTTGGCCACCATACAACAAATTTCTTGAGACCGGGGGTCGAGAGGTCGCTCATGTTTTGTTTGGTACCGGGGGCGGGGGGGGGGGGGGGGGGGGGGGGGGGGGGGGGGGGGGGGGGGGGGGTGGGGGTGGGGGGGGGGGGGGGGGGGGGGGTCATTGATACTGGCGAAGATGACAAGCATTGCTTGAAGCGGGATCTGACAACCAAGGTTGACTTTGAGTCCACTCGTGTGCTGTTCAGGAGGGAGAGGAGGAGCGGAAGCAGGCACAGCAGCCGGGGGCAGGTAGATGTGGTGTTGGAGCAACAACAGCTGTGAGTATGGTCAGGATAACGACAACAATCATACCACCAAAACCACCTGGGTTCGTGCTTCACTTGATTTAATTTCCCCGTGTTATGTTTGTAATGGGTTGGATGACGCCATGGCAGGTGAATTACCGGACATGGCCTCGGTCCCTTGGCCGCGTTGGAATTGTACACCTTGTTCCGTGTGACCTCAAACGAGATGAGGAGAATACTACGTTGCGCAACCGGGTGTTTACGGTCCTGTGTGTTTGTACGTGGTTGATATTTACTCGTCGGGAGCCGCTTACAGTGGTGCTGCGAACGTTACACAATCAGCCAATTGGTCAGGGCATCCGAGCCAGCCGGGCACAGCCACACCCCACCACGGCCCCAATTGGGCAGCTCAGAAGCTGGCCCACTCGAACGCTCGCATGTTTTTTGCCACACTCCCGAGAAGGTGCACGCCGTTCCGCATTGATCCTTCTTGCCGCTCACGTGGACACCTACCAGTAACTGACCTGGATTCACACAAACCAGCGCCGGGGGTGCAACCGACTTGGCAATCAGATTGGGCGGGCATGCATGAGGGCAAACTACGCGGTGCTCAATTGTGCTCTAACCACCACAGGAGAGGCGACACGAGGGACCGGCCTCTCTCGGTGGCAGCTCTGTGGCGATACCATGTTGCTGTGCGTTCCTCTGCGACAGTGGGGGGGGGGGGGTCGGCAAGTGCTAAAGTGGGGTCGTGCCAACAGTGTGTCCGTGATTAAGTAAGCTAATTAAGCGGCTTGCTGGGCGAGTGTTGCTTGGCGGCCATGCTGAAGGGGGGGGTACCAAACCGTTGCTTGGTTTGTGATGCCCGAGGTTGCGTGGCGGACCGGGGTGGGGGGGGGCTTTGTGATGACAACCAGACTCTACCCATATGATACGTCTCGCTGCCTTGACCAACAAATGGACAAGAAAGCCCCTTCCTCCGCCCACTCCAAACTATGTCAATCATTTCATGTCAAGCGACTGATAGAGAGTTGGAACGCGAACGGTGCGAGACAAACACTTCGTCCCCACCCCCCACTCCCACTCCAGACTCTCCCAGAGCGAACCTCTCTCATCACATGACGGCGGAAACATGTGGTCGATCGAGGGGGGGCAAAGATAACAAACAACACTTGATATAACCGTCTCACATTAACACTAACAAGCGGCGGAGGCCCCCTTTCATTCACCTACCCGCACAGCGGAGCGACTGGGGCTACCTGAGGGGAGCCCCACAAAGGGCCGCGAGCAAACCGAGCGGGTGGGCGACCGGAGGGAGCCCACATTAACAGTTTCACATCAATCTTTGAAGAAGCGATAACTCAGTCAGCGTATCGAGACAACATAAAGACGGCGTAAACTGTTGAATTATCGATGACCAATCAAACGCTGAAAACTGTCGCAGGCCACAAATGCCGTGCAGTCAGTCCGTCCATTCATACACATTGGGATGCGGTGTGGTCGGATCTCGTCCTTTTGGTATTCTGTCTGTCGTGTGTGCGTGCTTTGTTCAGTCAGATGGGATAACAAGGCTTTGTGCAATCCAAGTTTGTTGGACGATTTTTATGTTGGGTGGATTGTGGGTGGTTTTGTGGTGTTGTGGGGGTGGTCAAGATCGCGGTGTGTGCGGTAGATTGAGGTGTTGTTTTTGATATGGGTTAGTGGAGTTGTGAGCAAGATGGGCGGTGCTGCACCCCTAAGGGACATGCTAGGGTGTGTCGCCGTGACGTGGTCCTGGTGCCAGCAAGGGGGTTGTTTGGGTGTATGGATGGGGGTGTGATGACGGGTGTGGGGTGGTCTGTGTGCCGGTTAAAACCCCGGTGCCTTCGCAGATGTTGGGGGGTGCTCTGCCGGGGAGAAGTGGGGAGGGGGTACAGACATGTATGTCAGTGCGTTACGGTGTGGTTGCTGGGGTGTTAGTGAGACCTGGTGGGTGCACACAGAGTTGTGCCCAGCCGGAGACACAACTGGAAGGGGGGGCAGGATTTCGTGTATGCCCAATGGTCATAACACAATTGCGGCGGGGGGGGGGTTGGGGGGGTAGGAGCGACAGCGAGAATAGATGATTAGTGATGGGGCAGCATTACGCTATGAGGATGGATTGGTAGGGTCTGGTGTGGCAGTCTTTCTTAGTTTTATGTGTTGGTGGGTTCTGGTTGGTTCTGTTTCTCCTCGTTTGTATTTTAGCTTGCTAGTGTTTTTTTGGGACTTACTCTCTAATATATACAGTTACAGGTCACAGAGGGTGGGTTGTCAATTGCGGATGGTAGGCGATAGGTGGTCTGGCTGGGTGGTTGGGAGGGGATGTTGGTGGGTGCGTGAGCAGAGTGTTGTTCCTAGAGGTAGGGCCTTGTTCTGGCAGATGTGCTCCTGTTTTTTGGTCTTGTTTATTCAGGATAACATGTATATCCGGAAAAGACGTGGAGAGAGGACGGGATGAAGGCGGATGCAGCGGTTGAAAAACAGAAAAAAGTTGTGGAATTAAGGGGTGTGAACAACAATAATAAGGTTAAAAAACAAAGATGAGAAAATAAACCAAGGAGAGGCCTGGTCTGAGAAGTAAGAAGAAAGGACAAGGGATGGGCAAGAAGGGAAGAAAAAAAAAAAGAAAAAAAAAAGGAAAACAAGGAAAAAGAAAAAGTAGGGAAAAGAAAAAAGAAGGTAAACAAGGGGAAAAAAAGAGGACATAAGATGTAGAAAAAAAAAAAAAAAGAAGGGAGAGAAGAGGGAGGGGAAGGGGAGAGAGGGGAAAGGAGGGAGGGAAGAGAAGAGAACAAAGAAAAAGGAGGAAAAAAAGAAAAAAAAGAGAAGAAAAGGACAAAAAAAAGAAGAAAGAGGGGGAAAAAGGGGGGGGGGGAAAGAGAAGAAAGAGGGGGGAGAGAAAAAAGAAAAAAAGAAAAAAAAAAGGGGAAGGACACGAAAGGGGGAAAAAAAAAAAGGGAAGAAAAGAGAGGGATCATAAAGGTCTGTGTCTGATATGGGGAGGTGACCAAAAGAACTTGCGCAGGGGGAAAGTATGAAAGAAGGGAATAGAAACGAAGAGAAAAAAGCGGGAATAGAACAACCAAAGCATGTTGACAAGTCAGACGTGGGTTAAACACGGAAACAAACAAGGTCAGAGACAGAACAGAGCTGAAAGTCAAAACAGAGTGGTGTGAGAGGAAAAGGAGGAAATAGCAAATGGAGGCAGGAAGAAAGGGAAGGAAGGGAAAAACAAAGGAAGAAAAAAAGAAAAAAAAAGAAAGAAGAGAAACAGAGGGAAAAAAAGAAGAAACAAAGAGAGAAAGAAAGAGAAGGGAAGGAAGAAAAAAGAAAAAAAGGGAGGAGAAAGAAAAAAGAAAAAGAAGAAAGGAAGAGAAAAAAGGAAAAAAAGAAAAAGAAAAAAGGAGAAAAAAAAGAGAAAGGAAGAAAAAAGAAAGAAGAAAAAAAGGAGAGGAAAGAAAAGAAAAAGAAGAAGAAAAAAAAAGGGAAAAAAAAAAAGAGAAGGAGGGAGAAGAGGAAGAAAAAAAAGAGAAAAAAAAAAAAAAAAGAAAAGACGGGGGAAAGAGAAAAAGGAAAGAAAAAAGAAGAAAGAAGGGGAAGGAAGAAAAAAAAGAGAAAGAGGGGAAAAAGAAAAAGAGGGGGAAAGAAAAAAGGGGAAAAAAGAAAAAAGGAAAAAAAAAGAGGGAAAAAAAAGAAGAAGAGGAAGGAAAGGGGAAGAAAAAAAAGAAAAAGGAAAGAGAAAAGGAAAAAAGGGGGAATAAGAATGGGAGAAAAAAGAAGAAAGTAAAGGGAAGAGGAGAAAAGGGGGGGGGGAGGAAAGAAGAGAGAAAAAAAAAAAAAGGAAGAAAAAAAAGGGGGAAAAAAAAAAAAAAAAAAAAGGGGGGAGAAAGGGAAAAAAAGAAGAGGGGGGAAAAAAAAAGAAAGAAAGAAAGAAGGAAAAAAGGAAGAAAGGAGGAGAGAAAGAAGAGAAAGAAAAAAAAAGGAGAAAAGAGAAAAGAAACGAAAAAAAAGGGGGAGAAAGGAAAAAAGGAGGAAGAGGGAGAGAAAGAAGAAGGGAAAAGGGAAAAGGGGGAAGAAGGGAAAAGGGAGAGGGGAAAAAAAGGGAAAATGAGAAAAAAAAAGGGAGAAAGAAAGGGGAGAAAAAAAAAAAAAAAGGGAGAAAAAAAAAAAAAAAAGAGAAGGGAAAGGGAGGGAAAAAAAAAGGAGGGGAAAAAAAAAAAAAGGGAAGGAGAGGGAAGAAAAGAGGAAAAAAGAAAAAAGGGAAGGGGGGGGAAAAAAAAAAAAAGGAAAAAGAAAAAAAAGGAGAAAAGGGGAAGAAGGAAAAAAAAAGAAAAGGAAAGAGGGAAGAAAAAAAAAAAAAAAAAGGAAAAAGAAAGGGGAGAAAAAAGGGAAGGGAAAAGAAAGGGGAGGGAAAAAGAGAGGAAGAAAAAAGGGAGGAAAAAGGAGAAAGAGAAAAAAAGGAAAAAAAAAAGAGGAAAAAAGAAAAAGGGAGGAAAAAAAGAAGAGGAAAAAGAAAAGAAGAGGGGAAAAGGGAGAAAACAAAAAAAAAAAGAAAAAAAAGAAAAAAAAAAAAAAAAGAAAAAAGGAAAAAAAAAAAAGAAAAAAAAGGGAAAAAAGGAAAAAAGAAAAAAAAAAAAAAAGAAGAAGAGAGGGGAGGAAGAAAAAAGAAAAGAAAAGAAAAAAGGAAAGGAGAAAAAAAAAGGGGGAAAAAAAAAAAGGAAGAGAGAAAAAGAAAGAAGGAGAAAAGAAAGAAAGAGGGGAAAGAAAAAAAAAAAGGGGAAGGAGCAAAAACAAGAGAAACGAAGCGAGAGGAGAAAGAAAAAGGGGGAGGAACAAAAAAGGAAAAAGAAGAGGAAGGGAAAAGACAAAAAGGAGGGGAAGGGGGGGAAAAAAAACCCCATGCACAGGGGACACGGGGCGGACGGACAAGCCGGGAACGGGCGGGAGGGGGCGAAGCCGAGGAGCCACCGTGGACAGGGGCTCCAGTAACCCGGACAAACCATGGGATTGCTATTGTTTTAGCAAAAACCCCAGTGTAGCCTCGTGGGACATTGTCTCGAGTAACCCGGACAAGCCGTGGGATTGGTGTGGATTGAGTGTGAATCCCGGGGTAGCCACATGGGATATTGTCTCGAGTAACCCGGACAAACCATGGGATTGGTATTGGTTGAGCATTAGTGTAGCCACATGGGACATCGTGTCGAGTAACATGGACAAACCATGGGATTGGTATTATTTGAGCACAAACCCCAGTGTAGCCACCTGGGATATTGTCTCGAGTAACCCGGACAAGCCGTGGGATTGGTATTATTTGAGTGCGAATCCCGGAGTAGCCACTTGGGACATTGTCTCGAGTAACCCGGACAAGCCGTGGGATTGGTGTGGATTGAGTGAGAATCCCGGAGTAGCCACTTGGGACATTGTCTCGAGTAACCCGGACAAACCATGGGACTGGCATTTATTGAGTAGAAACCGCAACATGTTGGTATCCGTCCAAGACGCGTGCCGTTTAGTGCGAAGACGCAGAGCCGCAGCGACTATCCAGGAAACATGGAGACACGTGAATACAAACCCGAGTTATGTTGTGTGCCGACGCAGACTCCTGAAAGAATTCATAAGCTGGGGGGATTTCTTATAAACAATGCTGATGCGCTGGTGCTGGTCACGCAACTGTATACAGTTGTTCTCAAATAATTTTGGGACACTCAGTATAATTTGAATGATATCCCTTGAAACCTGGATAACGCGCAGTTCATATCAAACATGAGACACACTACTGGGTGCACAAGCAAGAGTGATAGGCGAACGGAGGAAACATGATCGGATAACGCACGCACGGTGGCGGATGTCACGACGCATGCCTCACACAGCCTTACACACGCGAATCTCTCTCTCTGTCCAACTGCGACTCATTCAATGCGCCGAACAAACCAGAATTCGCCCCCCACGTGGTGCAATGCATTTGTTCAGGCCAAAAAAATGGGGAGACGTTGATTCATTTTGTTCGTCCACCGAGTGTACACCATAAGGTGTACCGTACACTCCAGGAGGCGGTTTCATTTTAGTATTCCGTCGAGTGTAAGATATGTTGTAATGGCGCGCAGAATGCGATCCACCTGATCGGATGATGTGTGCACTCCTCCACACGTCTTGCACATCCAGGCGAAACACTCACAGTTCCATCTGATAAGGCGGTACTCGTGCAAGCTTGCATGGGGCAACTGGATAAGCAGACTGGCAATGTTGACTGCTCGCTCACGTTGCATTCACAAATTGCGTCTCCGACTGTACTTCCGAGAGATCCTTGACAGTTCACATGCAAACGCAACGGCGGAAACCTGTAGCCTCTTTCTCGTCCACACACTCACTCTGTGAAAAGAGAACCAGTCAAAGTTTCGCCATTTTTTTTGTTTTTGTGTATTTGTGTTTTGCATGCGGGGGACCTGGTTGGTCATGGGATGGCATGTACTCCACCAGGCGTGCACCTGAGTCCTCGCGTGACACTCCGAACAGGCCATTCAATCCAGCAATTGCATCTTCGCGTTTTAAATCGATGTAGTAGTTCTTCACTTGCTCGGATGGTTCCGACTCCTGCATGGTTGCTTTTTGTACAATCGGACAAGGGAATTACGTACATGATTCACAACAACGTTTACACTCGTGTTTCGAGGATCGGAGACCGACAGACCACTCTCATCAAGGACGGCGGCATCTGTCGAGTCGAGTCACATCACATCACATCACATGGCGACCTCTCGCATCACGGCGGAAACTGTCGAGTCAAGTCACAGCACACTGTGATTTCGCAGACCCGTACCATCCTCACACACACCAAGGCGGCTTTCGCTGACTTCGAGGCGCGCGAAAAACGTGGCAGAAATGCCACGTTTACACTCGTATTTTCATGGGCGCGCGAACTGCAATAAGTGGGGGAATAAATACTTGCGCAAGCGTCACAAGGGAGGTGCATGGGCCTCGGTAGTATAAATAAATAATGAGTTGGGATTTTATAAAAGGCTATAGACCATCCTGTGCGCTTGCATGCATTGTAAACACATGTTTATAGAACATGCATTCGCACACGCGATCATCGTTAATCCTAACGCTTCCCCATGACATTCTTGATCGTATTGCCCTATTCTCTTCCAACCCCAAGATTGTATTAGTGTGTAAAACTCTGTGCAAAAGATTTTCTGGATGGCCCCTTACCGGACTGATCCAACCACCGCAACGAGTTGGAGAGATTATGGCGAAAGGGGGGCGCACCGACCTTCTAGCAGTATGCTTGGTGTCCAATCCTCTTGTACAGTTTAAGGGCGTACAATTGAGGGCGAACCAAAATGAAAACAAGCTTCTCTATGTGGCTGCCAAGGCCGGTCACACAGATGTCTGCAAGCTGCTGATGGATCCAGAGGTTGCTGGACTTGAGTTCAGGGCCCTGGCGAACTATAGCTACAGCTTTGCCTTGTTGGAGGCTGCCAATGAAGGTCACGCAGATGTCTGCAAGCTTCTCATGGATCCAGCGGTGGCTGGACTTGAGTTCAGGGCCCGGGCGAACTCTAGCGACAGCAGTGCCTTGTGGGCGGCTGCCAAGGCAGGTCACACAGATGTCTGCAAGCTGCTGATGGATCCAGAGGTGGCTGGAATTGAGTTCAGGGCCAGGGCGAACACCAGCGACAGCTGGGCATTGTGGGCCGCTTCTAGAGAAGGTCACGCAGATGTCTGCAAGCTGCTCATGGATCCAGTGGTGGCTGGACTTGAGTATAGGGCCCGGGCGAACTCTACCGCCAGCAGTGCCTTGTGGGCGGCTGCCAAGGAAGGTCACACAGATGTCTGCAAGATGCTGATGGATCCAGTGGTGGCTGGAATTGAGTTCAGGGCCCGGGCGAACTCTAGCGACAGCTGGGCCTTGTGTGCGGCTGCGAAGGAAGGTCACGCAGATGTCTGCAAGCTGCTCATGGATCCAGAGGTGGCTGGAATTGAGTTCAGGGCCCTGGCGAACACCACCGACAGCTGGGCATTGTTGGCCGCTGCTAAGGACGGTCACGCAGATGTTTGCAAGCTGCTGATGGATCCAGTGGTGGCTGGAATTGAGTTCAGGGCCCGGGCGAACTCTAGCGACAGCAGGGCCTTGCGTGAGGCTGCCAAGGCAGGTCACGCATATGTCTGCAAGCTGCTCATGGATCCAGCGGTGGCTGGAATTGAGTTCAGGGCTAGGGCGAACTCTAGCGACAGCAGGGCCTTGCGTGAGGCTGCCAAGGCAGGTCACGCAGATGTCTGCAAGCTGCTCATGGATCCAGAGGTGGCTGGAATTGAGTTCAGGGCCAGGGCGAACTCTAGCGACAGCAGGGCCTTGCGGCTGGCTGCCCATGCAGGTCACGCAGATGTCTGCAAGATGCTGATGGATCCAGAGGTGGCTGGAATTGAGTTCAGGTCCAGGGCGAACACTTTCGACAGCAGGGCCTTGCGGCTGGCTGCCCATGCAGGTCACGCAGATGTCTGCAAGATGCTGATGGATCCAGAGGTGGCTGGAATTGAGTTCAGGTCCAGGGCGAACACTTTCGACAGCAGGGCATTGTGGGCGGCTGCCAAGGCAGGTCACGCAGATGTCTGCAAGATGCTTATGGATCCAGCAGTGGCTGGACTCGAGTTCAGGGCCCTGGCGAACTCTAACGACAGCAGTGCATTGTGGGCGGATGCCCATGCAGGTCACGCAGATGTCTGCAAGCTGCTGATTGATTCAGATGCGGCTGGCACCGAGTACAGCTGAGTTGAGACAACCAACGTCTGTGTCTTTTGATCAGACTTCCTATGGCCTCAAAAACCCTTTGTTACACTCAGACCGGCTGCAAAGTGTAAAACAAACACCAGCATTAACATTCTTAATTACAGTATATTGAATCAATTACAATTCTCTATGTACAACTTGGACAGACGGTCGATTGTGGTACACATGTACACATTGCTGCAAAGTTTGAGGAGAGTGGCTATACTTGCGAATGTAAGCCACATGACAGTCTCGATTTGACTGGCGACATTATGAAACATATAATTGCAAACGGTATGCAGATAAAAACTTCAACCAAGTGGCCATGCCGCTCTGGTTCAGGGAGGGATTGGAAGGCAGGCATGGGGTTGATACATTGCGTCATGGAGTTGTACATGATAATTGGATTAATAGGGAATGGTACTACTTTGCCTCCTGGTATCACCGGATTATTAATCGGTAAATAGATACTTGTTCAAGTGCAGTTTATGTTTACTGCAAATTCTAAGAAAGTGCAGCTCAGTTGAATGTAGTCCGAATAAGTTAGCAAATCGGAGGGCTGTCTCGATACTATGTGGACGGGTTTGACTCATGTTATTAATTGCATGCAAGAAATCATTTTCTTTGAACACCAGCAATCTCCCCGGTTCTCTAGTTGTTTGCATGTAAGGTAAATCAACTTGTATTTCGTTGAAGTCTTCACATATCTCCCTGTTCAGATCGACATGTATGTAGCAGTCTTGACGAGAAACAACTCTATCTATATCAGACACGGGGTGAGTGGATGCCTGAATAACCAAGCGACAATCGTTCATATTAGTTTTCTTTTTATAATTATCATCGCCTTATCCTTAAACCCATTAAGCAAAATAGTAGTGAGTAAGATTAAATTTACAAATTTACGGGTGTTCCTTTCATACCATATCACAGTTTAGTGAACGTGTTAGCCAATTCAGTCCATGACTTGCAATCGGCAGGGTGTCGCATGTCTCGTCCAATGAAATTAATTGTGAGTTGGTTAGGCGAACGGAGGAAACATTATCGGATAACGCACGCACGGCGGCGGATGTCGAGGTGATGCTGTTGATGTTGCTGGCCACGCACCCACTCGCACTCGTATTGTCACGACACATGACGCATCATCCATCCTCACACAGCCTTACACACGCGAATCTCTCCACGGATCCAGGGAGGCGCCGGCTCCGTCACCTTCAGAGCCATGCAGGGCATGGCACTGCATAGCCGGACCTGCGTCAGGGTCCTCTCGGAGAGGGGCATGCCGCTGCCAGAGGAACTACGGACGCACTGTCAAGATTCACAATGGCCATGTACTCGGGGCCAGCCACATCTGGATCCATCAAAAGCAAGCAGACATCGGCGTGACCAGCCTTCGCAGCCACCATCAAGGCCCAGCTGTTGACAGAGTTCGCCCGGGCCCTGAACTCAATTCCAGCAACCTCTGGATCCATCAGCAGCTTGCAGACATCTGCGTGACCTGCCTTGGCAGCCGCCCACAATGCTCTGCTGTCGAAAGTGTACGCCCTGGCCCTGAACTCAATTCCAGCCACCGCTGGATCCATCAGCAGCTTGCAGACATCTGCGTGACCTGCATGGGCAGCCAGCCACAATGCCCAGCTGTCGCTAGAATTCGCCCTGGCCCTGAACTCAAGTCCAGCCACCGCAGGATCCATCAGCAGCTTGCAGACATCTGCGTGACCTGCATTCGCAGCCGCCCCCAAGGCCCAGCTGCCGTTAGAGTTCGCCAGGGCCCTGAACTCAATTCCAGCCACCTCTGGATCCATCAGCATCTTGCACACATATGCGTGACCTTCCTTCGCAGCCAGCCACAAGGCCCTGCTGTTGAGAGAGTTCGCCCTAGCCCTGAACTCAATTCCAGCCACCGCTGGATCCATAAGCATCTTGCAGACATCTGCGTGACCTGCATTGGCAGCCACCTGCAAGGCCCAGCTGTCGCTAGAGTTCGCCACGGCCCTGTACTCAATTCCAGCAACCTCTGGATCCATCAGCAGCTTGCAGACATCTGCGTGACCTGAATTGGCAGCCTCACGCAAGGCCCTGCTGTCGCTAGAGTTCGCCCTGGCCCTGAACTCAATTCCAGCCACCGCTGGATCCATGAGCAGCTTGCAGACATCTGCGTGACCTCCATAGGCAGCCTCACGCAAGGCCCAGCTGTCGACAGAGTTAGCCACGGCCCTGTACTCAATTCCAGCCACCGCTGGATCCATCAGCAGCTTGCAGACATCTGCGTGACCTGCATTGGCAGCCAGCCGCAAGACCCAGCTGTTGACAGAGTTCGCCCTGGCCCTGAACTCAACTCCAGCCACCTCTGGATCCATGAGCAGCTTGCAGACATCTGCGTGACCTCCATAGGCAGCCTCACGCAAGGCAAAGCTGTTGACAGAGTTAGCCAGGGCCCTGAACTCAATTCCAGCCACCGCTGGATCCATCAGCAGCTTGCAGACATCTGCGTGACCGGCCTTGGCAGCCACATAGAGAAGCTCGTTTTCATTTTGGTTCGCCCTCAATTGTAGGGCCCCCTTAACCTGTACAAGTGGATTGGACACCAAGCATACTGCTAGAAGGTCGGAGCGCCCACCTTTCGCCATCATCTCTCCAACTCGCTGTGGTGGTTGGATCAGTCCGGTAAGGGGCCATCCAGAAAATCTTTTGCACAGAGTTTTACACACTAATACAATTTTTGGGTTGGAAGAGAATAGGGCAATACGACCAAGAATGTCATGGGGACACGCAAGGAGTGGAAACGATGATCGCGTGTTCGACTGCATGTTCGATGAACATGTGTGTACAGGATGGTATAAATAAACAATGAGTTGGGATAAACCCTATAAACCCTTGGTTGCACTTGACTGGCGGTATCTGCAAGCGGCACTTGCCTGGAATGAAAGCGGCAAGCTGTAAGAGCCACTTGCCTGGCGGTATCTGCAAGCGGTGAGTGTAAGAGGAACTTGCCTGGCGGTATGCATTATGTTATCACGACACATGCCGCATCCTCACACACGCGTCGCGGCGGCTGCTGTCGAGATGTTGATACCCACCAACCACTCACTCATTCTCACGCAAACGGCGGAACACTGTCGAATGTATCAGGCATGCCCAATCCTTGTGTATTGCTGGAGGTACGATCGCCGGGCATCATAAAGGACCTCCTCGCCCCGAGCATGCATATTCTCCTCACCATCCTCTTCACTACCGCGTTATTATGCACATAATAATGGTTTAAACGGCGCGCATTGGGATATCATAAGAGCAGCTCGACAGCGATCATGGCGCACATGACAACCAATGTCGTGTACGCGTTGGTTGAGCACAAGTTCATTCAGAAAGATGAGATCGTCGTCAAGGTGGGCAGGACGTCGAAGCCCTTTGGTCAGCGACTTTCTCAGTACCCGAAGAACTCAAAGATGATATTCGCAATCCACGTACTTAATCCGCGTGCTTGTGTGGAGGCTGAGACTGCCCTGCTCCGGTACCTTAGCGGAGACCCTCGAGTCAAGCACCGTCTAGACGTTGGATACGAGTACTACCAACTTGACGCGGGTGATGCAGGTGCCGTCTTTCGGGAGATGGCCGATGTCGTATTCCAGTACGTGTGGACAGGTGGCGTCGACAACCTTGATTGCTGCACCGAGGACGTGCCACCCATCTTTGACGTTGTTGAGCGAGAGAAGGAGAGAGAGAAGACTGTCTCTCGAATGGTCGCCAAGATATTCGAGAACGTCTTGAGGAGCAATACCCCACGTTCCGTGGAGGTACTTGCATCTCTTCTGTGCCCTGAGTTGCAGCGCCCCTTTCGTGGCGTGACGTTGCACCCCGATCTTCTGAAGATCGTGTTGATAGAGGAGACACTCGCTGATCTGGGGTTTTCGTCCCCGTTCGACACTGAGACAATCATCCCGAACATGATGACGGTGTTCGACGCCAAGCTCAAGGGAACACAGATGTTCAGCGACTACGCAAACACCGCTAGGCTGTTTAGCCATGCATCGTGCGGCGTTCGCGACGGGTGGGACCTGCGCAAGGTGTCCAAGGCTGTGAAGATGATCCTGAACGCCGTGGGTCTGGATATGGTGAGCGTGACGAAGCGGGTGCAGGTCAATGGAAAGAGAACTCAGGAGGAGAGGAACTACCGCCTGTGCCCGGAGAGTGTCTGCCGTATGCTCGAGCTCGTGAAACTTCGTCTTCTGAGCACGGACCTCACGCCGCAGCTGCCCTTTCTGGCCACGAGCTGTCCATGTACAGCTCTTCGGGCACAGGCGGTAGTTCCTCTCCTCCTGAGTTCTCTTTCCATTGACCTGCACCCGCTTCGTCACGCTCACCATGTCGATACCACGCGCGCGCAGGTCAAGGGCAAGCGCACCAAGGAGGAGAGGAACTACCGCCTGGGCCCGGAGAGTGTCTCCCGGATGCTGGAGCTCTTGAAACTTCGTCTTCTGCGCACGGACCTCACGCAGCCGCCGCTGCCATTTCGGGTCACGAGCTGTCCATGTACAGCCATAGTCCATCGGCAAACAACGGATTGTATTATTCAACAAGCGGCGGAGCCCCTTTCACCTCTTCCCCCAGCGGAGCGACCGGGGGCGACCGGAGGGGAGCCCCCACAAAGGAGTCCGCGAGGAACCGAGCGGGTGGGCGACCGGAGGAAAGCCCACAGTTCACATCAAACAGCAGACACACTACACACTACACACTACTACACACTACTACACACTACTACACACTACTGTGTAACTAACTGTCAAGTAATGGGCGTTCCTGCCTCCCGGCCGATTTTGCCTGGTTGCGAAACATGGTATGGATCGGAATTGTGATTCCTTGGTGCTTATGTCTCAAGCTAGCGAGTCGTTCAGGAGGCTCTAAATCCTGATTAGAAATTTAAAAAAAATCGGCCGGGAGGCAGGAACGCTCATTAAGTCTTACACAATTGTTTGTAAAAGATTCACTGTAACACTTGGGCGTTTCCGATGTGTCGTCTCAAGCAGACTTCAGTACAGGGAATCGATCAATCTTTACACTCGGCGTGAAACTTGTTGTGTACGGTCACACTGGAGTGTTTATTTTACAGTTCAAATCAGTCATGGGATGTGAGTATTTTGGGGGGCCTTGGAGTGAGACCACATCCTTTTACACTCGACGGAATACTAAAATGAAACCGCTTTCTGGAGTGTACGGTACACCTTGATGTCCGTTTATCAACCGAGGCATAAGAAACAATGCGTCAAACAATGTATTATTGTTTGCTAATGCATATATTAAAATGGATATAACTCAAGTTTTGCAACACCCTCCATCAATCGACAAAAATCTTGCCACACAACTTGTATGCATTGTCATGCAATGGATACACTCAACAGGCAAGTATCCGCCAAATATTGAAATAAATTGCGAACGGCTCATCAAATGGTATCAAAACAACGAAAACAAACCTGAACTCCTCGATCAAATCATTTCAGACTACAACGTTTTGTACGGAACCATGGCCTTTCAGAATTTTGCAATCAAATCATGCAATGTACCCAAATCTTCTCAACCATGACAATGTCCGAAGATGCCGATTTGTGTATTTGCTGGAATGTGACATTTTAATACCAATCGTTTTCTCCCACCACATGTATCATCTGTCCAATAAGATGCATGCCTCCTCCGCGAAAACGGCGGGACACTGTCGACACCTACGTCGCACTCCACAGGGTTCGAAAACGTTATGATATCTTATGAAGAGTTTGAGCATCCCGGCAAGCTCACGGTGTCAAGGAGCCCGCACCAAGCTGCCATGGATGATGTCATGTGTAGCGTTTTTTCACGGACCCAACGTCTTGCGCATCGTGGCAGACAACATGGGTTTCGAATACCGAAATAAATAGCTTGGTTTTACATAAGCGCAAACCCCAACATCACGTGGGATATTATACGAGATAATCCATTAAACTATGATTACAGCAGAAATAAATAGCCACATCTCGAGACGGGTTAATGGAACACAAGTGGGATTGGTGTTTATTGAGTTATAATCCATGTTTGACGCGGGAAGTTATCGAATGCTATCCAGACAAACCATGGAATTGGTACTGGGTCAGCAGAAACCCCTGCATAACATGGGATATTATACAAGCCAACCCAGATAAACCATGGGACTGGCGTGGATTGAGCGCAAACCCAAATTTCATATGGGATATTATTAAAGCCAACCCTGATAAACAATGGGACTGGCGTGAATTGAGCGCAAACCCACATATCACATGGGATATGATACAAACCAACACAGATAAACCATGGGATTGGTATAATATCAGCAAAAACCCTTGCGTCAAATGGTTTATTGTCAAAGCCAACCCCGACAAACCATGGAACTGGTGTGGATTGAGCGCAAACCCCAGCATCACATGGGAGATTATACAAGACAACCCTGATAAACCATGGGATTGGTTTTTTATTAGCAAAAACCCCAATATCACATGGAATATTATACAATCCAACCCAGATAAACAATGGAATTGGAACTGGATCAGCGCAAACCCCAACATCTCTTGGGATGTTGTACAAGCCAACCCTGATAAACCATGGGATTGGTACTGGATCAGCGAAAACCCCAATATCACATGGGATATTGTGCAATCCAACCCCGACAAACCATGGAATTGGACCTGGATCAGCGCAAACCCCAATATCACTTGGGATATTATACAAGCCAACCCCAACAAATCATGGATTTGGTACTGGGTCAGCAGAAACCCCAACATCACATGGGATATTATCAAAGCCTACCCCGACAAACCATGGAATTGGTACTGGATCAGCAAAACCCTACATATCCCATGTGATATTATCAAAGCCAACCCCGACAAACCATGGGATTGGCGTGGATTGAGCGCAAACCCCAATATCACGTGGGATGTTATCGTAGAAAACCTCGATAACCCATGGAATTGGTATGAGTTGAGCTCAAACCCCAATATGTTGTTATCTACCCAAGACATTTGCGATATCATACGTAGATGTAGAGCAGCAAGAACCATTCAGAAAATATGGCGATACGTCAATACAAACCCGAGTTATAATGTATGTCAACACAGGCTCTTTAGGGAATATAATGAAATGGTTTATTATTAAATTATTATTATCTTTTCAGATCGGGCCACTCAAAATCGTACTACTCGTCCACACGACGCCACGGTGGCTTGCGCAGCCTCATCAATGCGGATCATGTAGTCGAGTCAGCCACTCGTCTGTATATCCCGGTGTCTCACATGCAGAAGAAGGGGGCACACAAGCCAAGCTCACCTATTCTCTATGCATGACGAATGCATTCTCTATGCATGACGAATGCAGGTTGAAACAAATAACCTCGCATCTCGTTGTTTGCCCCCACAAGATGCAAGGAGGATCCGTTGAACACACGCATGTGGCCGCGAATGGCGTCCTCAATCCCAGAGTAACAACATTGAATGTACCTGGTATCCATGATGCTGCCGATCGCTTTCACAAATGCATTCAGTGTTTGCGAGTCCAAGACAGCGTCATCGGTTGCAAAGATGAACATGCACCGTCGAAGTTGGTTGTTGTTATTGATCCCTCTCAGTGGGTTGAGGCCATCGGAAGGCCTCGCACCGCAAAATAACATGAAAGGCAAAACTGTTCCTCTGTGATGCATTGTCGCATGTGACACATCCTCCAGTGACACCTTCGCACCGTTGGTCAGAACGAGCTGACCGGAGGATCCATGACCACACAAGACGATCACGAGCACCGAGTCATCATGTGAGTTTGCCACGTGATCATCAAACAGATCCATCAGATCCACCTTCTTCAAGTGCCCCGGAAGCACAACGACATGAAAGTCGAGTGGGTGCAAAAAGCGAACCCACGTGCTGTGGTGACCTGGTATATCCAAACCATCCACATTCTTGCCCAACATGGTTCCTGCTTCACGCATGTGCACCCACAAAGTCCTCTGAATGTGATCCCTAGGAACATAAGTGTAATCCACATACAACAGAAGTGCCTTGTTTCTGGATGATGAAGAGGGAGATTCGGTTGCTGATGGATGGGGAAGAGGGAGAGTCGGTTGCTCATGTTCATGGCGGCAAAATTGATGATGATCTGCCTCTTCTTCATCATCATCATCAAACTGCGGGAGACGCCAACGCATTTCGTCAAATATTTTGACACTGAGTACAATAAACACACGATTCCCCCTTATGTACACAATAAACTCCTGATGATGGCCCGGTCATGCCACATCATGCCACCAGCCATGCAGTGCGTGCAAGCGTACAGTCACCAATGCGGTCAACATTGAATGCGTTTCCGCGATACAGTCAGAGACAGAATTTGTGGGACAGGTTTTGCATATTTGCCAGGAGCCGAGCATTATTACAAGGTGGAACTGGATCCTTCAGCATTGACAAAATAGACATCCATTTGGAGAATTCAATTCGATACAGGGATATTCCGGATGTCCATGTTGGAACTCGCCGGTTGAAGATCGAATGCCACGGTGTACATGATCTCGATACAGTCAACGGAATATACTACAGTCGGCGGAACAGTAAAATGAAACATATATCAGATATATCAAATGTACGACATCGCCGTTAGAAAATTGGCGTTAAGAATGGTCGCTGACTTGACCGTGAATGAATAATAAATAATACTACGAACGCATTTTCTGCTTCTGCTTTTTGTTGCTGGTGCGAGGACCAACAGAAGAAACTCTCTTATGGCCTGCGACACCACTGGACTTCACTTTTGGATACTCATGTGGATGAAGAATCCTGTCATGCAGATTGGCCATGGAGCAGCACCGTGACACCAAATTCTGGTACATGGAATGGGGGGCGCATACGTTGCCATGAAGGATAGTTTTTGCCATATTGACAACATCAGATGCACAGATCACAAGCTCAGACCGGAGAGAGTCTACTAGCTCATTACTACAGTCCTGGAGGAGAATGTTCGCCATAGATACCAAAATATCCAGGATAGCTTTTATCTCGTCTGATAGCTGCACATCAGTCTGTGTCAACTGCCAGAGCTCTCTGATCTTTGCAATGATGATGTCTTTCTTCAGGAACTTGAATTCAGTCAGCAGCTTGCACACCTCAGGGACCAACAGCCAGAACTCACGCTTACCACTGGCCCCAGTACGATTTCCGGTATATTTGATATCATCCTTACCGTTTCCACATAAGTCAGAGAATGGGTGATCGCAAACTCCTGAGGTAGCTAGGCCACCCATTTCTGAGAAGTGCTTGCGGTTGTATGTGCTTGTAGGACTATTGTCGATCAAGAAAGTCATAATGACAGCTTTTTTGACCGCGTACACAGTAGCAGTCGTTGCAGTCGTATGCACGGGCTCCAAATGCTCCATGGGCTCCACGGGCGCCATGGGCTCCACAGACTCCACGGGCTCCACAGACTCCGCAGCAGCAGTCATGGCATCCTTAGCAGCTAAAGCTACAGCAGTCACAGATGCCACTGCAGACTCCGCAGCAGCAGCCATGGCAGCCTTAGCAGCTTCAGTTACAGCTGCAGTCACAGATGCCACAGCAGACTCCGCAGCAGCAGCCACGGCAGCCACGGCAGCCTTAGCAGCTTCAGCTACAGCAGCAGTCACAGATGACAATGCAGACTCCACAGCCGTGTTCACAGCAACCTCAGCCATAGAAGCAACAGCATCCACAAAAGCTATTTTTATTGCAGAGGCATTGGCAGCTTTACCAGTCGTAGTTGAATCCTCCTCATTGTTTGCTTGAGATGGATGGGCGCAAGGGGGCAGCATGATGATGCGTTTAATCACAGATAGATACGATACGATATGATGCGATGCGATGGATTATATGAGCAGGCGTGCGGGAGGGTTGATGGTGTAATGGTCAGTGAATCTCAATGTGTTCGATCGTATGTGGGAAGCTACTCTTATACTATGGTGGCTACAAGGTTTCAGGGTTTCAGGGTTTCTGGGACCTGCAAGGCGTTGCATTTTCCCCGAAGTGCGGACACATATTTGACAGATCTGCAGGTCGATGTGTTGAAGGGACACCATGGCCGCAATCTCGGACAAAGATGTGTCCGCTCCATGCGTGGACACAATCCCGCTTCTGTCGAGGATATATCCCATCTATCCTTGGCGGGCGTTTTTTTTCCGTCTGGACGTCGGGATCCCGGCGTGATACAAAGGCGGTGTGACATGTGCGACGGTTGAGCTACTCGAGATTTCAAACATTATGTGTGCACTTGCTCATGTTGCCCATGTTTCCGCCCATGTTGCTCCCAAATAAAGTGGGACACCTTCATACATCGGTGTAAAAATCGAAGCACCAAGGAAACACAAATCCGATCCATACCATGTTTCGCAACCAGTCAAAAGCGGTTTCATTTAAGTATTCCGTTGACTGTAGATCACGGCTATCCATCCTGCAGACTCCGTATCGTTCTTTTGTCGGTACTTTCGAGAGTGTCCATTGAAGGACCAGCCGCACTTAAGCGATCGACTCTTCCCCGGTACCGTGGCCCAAAAGAACACTTATACCGTTTATTGGGATGTTTCATTTTACTGTTCCGCCGACTGTAGGAGACACAGCAGCAGCTGCCTCGGTGACCTCAGCCCGGTGGCAGAGTTCTTCGATCGCATCATCAGCAACGAACGATCTGCAGTCTGGATGATTATAAGGGGTGTCCCACTTTATTTGAGAACTGTAAGAACGAGCGCATTTGGTAATACAAGTTCTTAGAGATGCTCAACCCGATCATGTTCCGATTTTATTCTCAGGATTGGTGGCCCCCGAAGGACACGTGCATGGTGCTTTCGGGGACAGGCACCGTGATTGCCGAGGATGTCCGACTGTTATGGGATTTAGGCACATCCATCGTCATCCGTGATTGGATGGGGGAGCGTGTTTACATGAAACAATTGAACCCATGTGTCACCGCTCTTGACCCCAATACATTGTTTGCGCATACAATCACAAAACGAGATAAGGCCTTTGACATCTCGTTCACCATTTTCTGGCACAACAAAGTTGAACATTGCTTGCGCCGTTGGATAAGAAGGTTTCGTAAGAGAAAGGCACGGCAAGCTGTTCGAAAAATTGAAATAACGGCTAACGAGATAAGCGCAAATGCACCCTTGGTGGAGAATACCTTCACGATACCTAGAATCTTATGAATTCTGGGGGGTTTACAACACATGTTACCGTCCCGAAGATGGATATTCCTGCCATGAGGTTACCGTGCCTGATGTGCGATGTGCGATTGGCGCCGGAGGCACGATGGAGGAGGCATTTGAAGCTGCCAAGGAAAAGCTGACAGACATGGTCAGTGACATCATGTACCGCGGTGAGGCCATTCCAACGCCATCGCATCCCGTCGAGATCATCGACGGCAGACAAATAATGACAAATGATTGGAATGTCGCCGGCTTTGTTGTGACTTTCGTGGGTGTCGTGCGTGTTTCCACACTGCCAAGTTTACGGGACAAGGCCCGTATGCCACAAGATTTGGTCAGATTCCATCACAATATTGAAGACGAGTAGTATCCACATTCGAAGTGAAGACACACGTACACGAAAACGGTATTTAGACCCTTCTTTTCAGATCCGAGAAGCTTGGGTGTGCAGGGTTGGGAGGGGGGATGTTCCATCATCATGCGCTTCAAGCTTGGGATTTTCATTGAAACGCTTGGGAGGTGAAGCAAAGTGCAGGGGAGTTGCGCTCTGCGAAGCACATGCGCACTCGATCTCTTTTTGGGAGGGGAATTATAATAATGTAGAAACAATCCAATCGATTATGTATAAAGTGAAAACGATAATACAAGGCATTACTACTACAATCTCATTACTAAGACAAATCACTCAGGTAGTATGGGCACTGAAGACAATACGGGATCATCATTTACATCTGCTACTGCTTCTGATGCCCCCATGAAAAAGGGGCAGTCCATGCTATCAAAGAGGCGGTACAGACAGATAGAAGAAAAATTCAAGGAGATACTCATCGGAGTCAGCAAAGAAGAAAACGAAGGGGTCATCCTAGCATGAACAACATCCTACCATGAACAACACCACATATGACTTATTAATCTTGATGATATAAGACCTCTCCACGCGAACAGCCTCATTGGTGATTGTAAGCTCCTCACCAGTTGCCTCATGCACACTGACCTCGTGTGTGTCCACACAAACGCCCTCCGCATTCTCAACCCATATGCGTGCCATGTCATGATCGAGGCTCTGGAGCTTGACAACGATGTTCGGATCCATGGACGTCCTCAGCTCGTACACATGGCGTTTCAAGTAGCTCATGGACATGGTGCCGGAGGCTGCAGGATTCATGTTGGTAAATGTGTAAGTGTGTAAGTGTGTAAAATGTGTATCTGATTGTGTTTACACTGCATTTCCAATGTCGCGTCTCGGTGTTGTGCATGGTCGCATGCGGTTTTTAATAAGCCATCAGCTTGACATTGGCGTATACATCTAAATGGTGGCATAGCAGTGCAGATGGACATTTAACGAATTGGCTGCTAGTTATTTTGCCACTTGTGACGAATGCGACTGCGATACGCTGGCACAAAAGGCCGAGCCGGGGGATCACATTGCGGTTTGGGATGAGACGGTGGGGCATCACGGCATATTTGTCGGGATCGATGGCTGATCGAACTATGTCATTGATGGTGTTCACACGTCATGGCACGGCAGCAGTTCACGTGGTTGGCCTGCCTTGTCACATAAACTTGGCAGGGTGGAAACAATGACGACTCCGACGAAGGTGACCACGAAGCCGGCAAATTGCTCGTTGTCCTGCTGTCTGCGGTTGATGATGTCGGCGGGGAGTGATGGTGGCGGGATGGCCTCGCCGCGATACATGAAATCACTGACCATGTCAGTCAGCTTTTCTTTGGCAGCTGCAAAAGCCTCCTCCATTGTACCGCCCGCACCAATCGCACAGTCAACATCAGGCACGAACACTTCGTGGCATGAATATCCATCCTCAGGTCGGAAACATGTGTTGTATACACCCCAGAATTCATATGAATCGAGGTATACTTGTGGCGCTGACATGAAGGGCTCAAGCTCAACCAAGGGTTCACGTTTACTTATCTTGTTTGGCGTACGCTTACACTCGACGGAATACTAAAATGAAACCGCTTTCTGGACTGAACAAGAGGAAGACGAATTAGAAGATCTTCATTGTGAATTGCTTTAATCTGAGTGAGCGAGTCACATGAATGACCACAAATCTTCTGTCGAAAGTTTTTGTAAAGAGTATCTGGCCGTTCCGACATCGGATTTGATAAGCATTGATGAGGCGGGTTTTTACATCGGTGACACTTGTCGCAGAGGGTACTGCCAACGCGGCAAACGTTTAAATATCCAAATTTCTCGGACATTGCGAATGTCCAAATTGACGCTAATCGCTGCCGTTTCTGTCAAAGAAATCACGAATCTTCCGTTGACTGTATCGGCGAGAACGAATCCGTTCATGATCACATGAGCGAGGGTCACGTTTATGATGGTTGCGGGCGTTTTTTCCGTTCTTCGCGCGGTTTATCATTTCACAAATGAACGTGTGGCTCTGGCTCGACGACTTGTGCTTCAAGGAGGGGCGACCCCGTGTGACGACACCTCCTCGACTTGTACAGGCGCTTTCAAGGTGACTTTCGAAGCCCAGCACTCATCCTCGATCGCTTCAACACGACGATAGTTTTCAGCGACCTGCACCAAATCAACTTTGCCTTCCATTTTGGCAATAGTGTTCCGCTGGGTTGCGAATTTGATTTGCTGTTCGCTGTCCTGCTCCAATTTTAATATTCTGCGTTCAAGTACTTCTTTCTTGTGCATGAAATGGTCATTGATGGATTCAATCTCCTTTTGAAGCTTTGCATCGTAGTCGACAGTGCCATCATCTTTTACTGGTGTTCGTTTGATGCAACGACGACGAAGGTAATGAGGAGTGATCGTGATCGCTGAGTGATCGTTCATGTTTGATTACTTATCCCAATCATGATGCATGATGTTTTTATACTCAATAATGCAACTTGCAAGCAGTAGTAGTAGCAGGCGGGTGTATGTCCTCAGTTGTTGAGTGTAGTGATACACCGGTCCCCCTTGCAACTCTGTCTGAACAGTGCAGCCAACCCGAGACCGAATATGATTGAAATGATTGCTGACCCCGTCTTGGTATCGAATGCTTTGGTAATCATGACACTTCGTACGATACGAGGCGAGGCGATGAGGGACGAGAATCCGCCACCGCATCCGTGCACTGAATATTAATGAATGGCCCCGACAATGAATTCGACAAAGAGAGATTCGAGTTTGTATGGCTGTAATAATCTGTATGGATTTTGCGTTGTTTACACTCGTTTTTAGAGGCGCACATGGAACACTTGTCGTAGATTCGTTCGCCATCCTGTTCGGTTGAATCTGGGTAGGACGACTCCTGCATGTTGGGGAGGGGGATTCCGTATTGTTTGCAAAGATCCTCATTGAGACGCCTGTCATTATCGTTCAGGGAATTCCATTGCTCGATAGTCATGCTTGACAGATCGTACCTCAGTTGCTTCTCAAGCGCTTCTGCGCGCTCAGTCTCAAGCTCAAGCTCAAGCTCCATACTATTCACTCGAGCAGCATCTGCCTTCTTTCGAGCGCGCTCAGTCTCAAGCTCAATCTTCAGTCGAGCATTCTCAAGCTCAATCTCCATACTATTCACTCGAGCATTCTCAAGCTCAATCTCCATACATTTCACTCGAGCAGCATCTGCCTTCTTTCGAGCGAGCTCAGTCTCAAGCTCAATCTTCAGTCGAGCCATGTAAATAATAGCGAAGGTAGAGATGCAGATAAGTAGTTGAGAATTGTCAATCATTGTTTATAAATTCTGATGATTGTTTCTTAAGTCGTGTGTTACGCAATCTCAATCTCTGGGCCATGTACTGTAGTGTACCACCACATTCCGGCAAAATATTCATTTCCAAGCCTGCTTGATACACACGGCTTTCGTTTGAGTACATGCGGTTGCGTAAGATTGATTGATGCCTTGACACACTTGGTTTCTGCAGCTCAATTCCCATACCCCACTCTGTGGGGCCCGCGATTTCCCTATCGATATACGAGATCTATTGTCTAGCAGACATCTGCTTGACATGTGATCATCGTGTGCGATTACTTTACCGTGTTTCCGTCATCTGTGAGTGATATCTTACAGTATCGAGGTATTGACACAGTCCAACTTACAGTGGTGGTGTTTCACTACCAGGACTCGACCCCCCTTGTATCACTCAAATCACGTGCATGTGTGTGTGCAGTCCATGGGGCGTACGTCCAAGAAGAACAAAAATGTGCAGCTACAAGAAGCACACACGCATTTCGCCATGCAACTATCTGGTGGGCAGCTCGTGAAGGTGACATGCAACCGGGTACTGGACTACCCTCATGATGGCATCGTAAGCCGTTCTTACAGAAAGGAGTACACAGCGCGCGATGCGTGGCCTACGGATCTGCCATCACGAAACTGAAGCCTACTGGACCGGGAGAAGTTGCAGTTCCCACTGGGGCCATGTTCGCATCGTGTAAAAGAATTTTCAAAGAGGACGTTTCTGTGACAGATGAGTTCAAAACGACTCTTATGTCGTGGGAGACGGGTAAAGAAAAAGAACGTGTTTACAAGATCCCAAGTGTTTGTTCAGCAGACGTGAAGCTTAGGTTGGGTGGTGAACGTTTTGGTCACACGAAATCGAAAACTATGCCAAAGGTCGCTGATTGCGACCACTTAGGGGTAAGGTTGTACAATAAACGTAAAGGTGCACAAGAGAAGCACAGGAGGGGTGGCTTCGCCACTTCCCTTGTCGATTCTCAAAAATCGATCGAGCGGTACCCAGAGGTACGAGGACTGCGATTCTCTCCAGAAACATGCATTTACTCGGACCGGGATCGCTCTTCTGCTCTCACAATCGCAAGGCTGCACTGCATGGAATTGATGGGTCTAGGACGACCTCTTCCATTTGCCCACAGCAGCTCTGTTGTTGTTGATGAATAAAAACTCGTATTGTTGTAGACACCACTCCGGTGGTCGCGACAACATTAGGTTACACCGCAAGGTGTACCGTACACTCAAGAAAGCGGTTTCATTTTAGTATTCCGTCGAGTGTACCATCGTCAAATAGAGAGGTGTGTAACAAATATTGACGGGGTGACTGAGGACCAATTTCTTATGGATACTGGCATTGTCCATTATTGCTACTGAATTATTGCACAAACTCAATGATTCAATAAATGCAACGAAGTCCGTCTTCTTCACAGATCCTTTCTTCACAACGAACTCTTTCCTACCATCTGAAAAAACTGCCATCAACAAACTGTGGTGTACCCACCCACCAGTAGTTTTAACGATAACAGGTTTTCCTACAGGGGAATACCCATAATGTGGCTTTAGACGCTCACTAAACCCACATTCGTCAACTGATACTAAAATTTTCCCAGCATTGATTGTCTCCTTGTACCTACTACAAAATTCATTGACAAGTGGAACTAAGTCCCCTTTGCACTGTCCACGGAGTTTGCTCCTTTTTCTTGTAAAACCAATGAGTTTTATGAAACGATACACTGTTTTAGTTGATAATCGTACATTGTGAGTACTTTTGAAAAAAGCAACATCGCCTCTTGCGGTTGTGCATTGAGTTGACAATAAAAACGATTTTAACAAATCCTTATTCGTCTCAAAAAGGTTGCTTAAAAATTCACGTCGTTTTCGATTTACACCAAAGCGTTTCCACCTCCACAGAGTAGAACGACTGATGTTCGTAAACACAGAAGTTTTTAACACACCCAAGTCAGCGACCATTCTTAACGCCAATTTTCTAACGGCGATGTCGTACATTTATTTCCATCTGATATATGTTTCATTTTACTGTTCCGCCGACTGTAGTGGTAAGGCGCCGTTGGACGAGCTACGGGTGCGTGAGACGTCCCTGTCGTGGTTTGTGGCACAGGGTCGAGATCCACGCATCGATTCCGGCCCGCCATCGCCGTTCTCACCTGATGAAGTAGTGAAACGTGCTAGGGCGTGTTTGGGCGCTGCGGACTACAAGGCTCGCAAGCGTAACTACCAGTGGTTTGCCATACACTGCTATTACGGGGTGGCCCACTCGGCTGCAGTGGTTAGGGCAGGCTACCTGATCGCAGGGGCAGTTGTGGTGGCTGGAGCGGTGGTAGCTGCAGCGACGCAGCTCGCCAGCACGCCTTGGGTGTAACCAGCGTTGATTACCTGAAGAAGTTAAGTAATTGTTAAGTTAACTGAACAATTTCTTAACAATTAATTCATGTCATCTGTGAGTGATATTTACAGTATCGAGGTATTGACACAGGTGCCGCAGCCAGGTGCGAGAGGTCGCCATGTGATGTGACTCGACACGACAGGTGCCGACGCCTGATGTGACTCGACACGACACGACAGGTGTCTTTTCGATGGCGTGTGTGAGAATGATGGACGAGGCCGTCACATCCAATCCACCAAGGAGACTGCTTGACACATTTTCATCATCATACCACCGTTTTCTAATGAGTCAGGTTACAAGTATCTGAGTTACATGTACAGCGGGGTACAGTCGTTGTCCTTGACAATATACAGTTCCATCATTCAAAGGAGACGATTTCTATGTTCGATTCTGTAGGAATACGACCACTCTTTGTACCTCCTTACAGTCCAGAGTTTAACGCTATTGAGAATGTCTTTAGTTTGCTCAAGCGAAAATATCGCTGCATGTACCCAATATTTCCAGATGTAGCAGATATATTTGATTACAGTAACGCTTTGAAAAGGATTATTGATGCGCACGATGTTAGCCATCAGTTTGACTTTTCAGGGTACTTTGAACATGTAAATTCAGTGTCTTTAGATGCCTTGAATTTTTTGTGACATTCACCTGAAGACAGTATCTGTATTGACAAGATCGGTTACAAATCTTGAATTGGTCAACTTTTCAGAATCCCCAAATATAAGGTGTCCCAATATCAAATGTCCCTAGCTGTATGTAATCATCATAATCTCCCTTAAGGATGACGATGCACGGTGATCCTCGCCCGCGAACTCAGGATTCATCATAACCTTGCAGACATCGAGATGGCCTCTAATAAAGGCTAACCTCAGTGCCTGGCTATCGTTGTCATCTGCCTTGGCACGGTGCTTCTCGCCCGCGAACTCAGGATCCATCAGAACCTTGCAGACATCCAGATAGCCTTCACAAGCGGCGTCACATAGTGCATGGCTTTCGTTGTCATCTGCCTTGGCACGATGCTCCTCGCCCGCGAACTCAGGATTCATCAGAACCTTGCAGACATCCACATGTCCTTCCATAGCACATTCCCTCAGTGCATCGCTGTTGTTGTCATCTGCCTTGGCACGGTGCTTCTCGCCCGCGAAATCAGGATTCATCAGAACCTTGCAGACATCCACACGTCCTTGATTAGCGGCGGCACACAGTGCCTCGCTGTTTTCGTCATCTGCCTTGGCACGGTGCTCCTCGCCCGCGAATTCCGGATTCATCAGAACCTTGCAGACATCCACATGTCCTTCACGAGCGGCGGCACTCAGTGCACGACTGTCGTATGCATCTGCCTTGGCACTATGCTCCTCGCTCGCGAACTCAGGATCCATCAGAACCTTGCAGACATCCACATGTCCTTCCATAGCGGCATTAGTCAGTGCATAGCTTAAGTCTGCATCAGCTTTGGCACAGTGCTCCTCGCCCGCGAATTCCGGATTCATCAGAACCTTGCAGACATCCAGATGTCCTTCACGAGCGGCGGCACTCAGTGCACGACTGTCGTATGCATCTGCCTTGGCACTATGCTCCTCGCTCGCGAACTCAGGATCCATCAAAACCTTGCAGACATCCACATGTCCTTCCATAGCGGCTTTAGTCAGTATATAGCTTAAGTCTGCATCAGCTTTGGCACGGTGCTCCTCGCCCGCGAATTCCGAATTCATCAGAACCTTGCAGACATCCACATGTCCTTCCTTAGCGGCGGCACTCAGTGCCTGGCTTTCGTTGTCATCTGCATTGGAACGGTGCTCCTCGCCCGCGAACTCAGGATTCATCAGAACCATGCATACATCCAGATAGCCTCCCTGAGCGGCGTACCTCAGTGCATAGCTGGAGATTGCATCTGCTTTGGCACGGTGCTCCTCTCCCGAGAACAAAGGATTCATCAGAACCTTGCAGACATCGAGATGGCCTCCAATAGCGGCGGCACTCAGTGCCTGGCTGTGACTGTCATCTGCTTTGGCACGGTGCTCCTCGCCAGTGAACTCAGGATTCATCAGAACCTTGCAGACATCCACATGACCTCCCTTAGCAGCGACACTCAGTGCCTGGCCATTATTGGCATCTGCCTTGGCGCAGTGCTCGCCTGCAAACTCCGGATCCATAAGAAGCTTGCACAGATCCACATGGCCTCCATCAGCGGCGTACTCCAATGCCCGGATGTCGTTGTGATCTTTTAGCAATATGCTGACGACGTCGGCTCGCCCGGCCTTACACGCTAATCTCATGGGGTTCTGATTGAGATGATCACATCTGTCCACTAGCGCCTGTGCTTCACATGCAGCGTCAGCAGTGAAAGCAGTATGCATGGCTCGACTGATGAGGCCGGCGTGCATCCAGCACCCGTCCTTCTGCCAACTGCCTGCTCGGCGCATGATCAAAACCACGGTTTCCATCTGAAGCGCGTCCATACCGGTCCGATTGTGCATCAAAATCTCCTCCTTCAAGCTTCGACGTGACCTGAGGATGAAAGAGAGATCTTCGGTACACTGCCACAGAACATGTCTTCATTTTCTAAGCGCTAAACCGACCAATTCCTCATACAGCTAGGGACATTTGGTATTGGGACCATATAAGTGCTTGACATGACAGTAACATTACAAAATGCCAAGGTATCATCCATTAATTGATTCAGTATGACCATACACAAGTGCTTGACATGACAGTAACAGTAACAATCAAGAACAACCTATGATTTTGACAAGGCACAACCCTGTTTGAAGACACATCTCACTGCACCAGTCATCCTACAAGTAGGGCTGACAATTGCCAATGAATTCGTCAATTCAAACATAAGTTTATGCCGAGGCATCATCCATTAATTGATTCAGTATGACCATACACAAGTGCTTGACATGACAGTAACAGTAACAATCAAGAACAACCTATGTTTTTGACAAGGCACAACCCTGTTTGAAGACACATCTCACTGCACCAGTCATCCTACAAGTAGGGCTGACAATTGCCAATGAATTCGTCAATTCAAACATAAGTTTATGCCAAGGCATCATCCATTAATTGATTCAGTATGACCATACACAAGTGCTTGACATGACAGTAACAGTAACAATCAAGAAACAACCTATGAATTGGACAAGGAAACCCTAAACAAACTCACTAGGGGTTGTGTGAAGAAATCTGCTGCTGGGTACCGTTCAGGATTCCTTTGATGTTAACCTCAATGAAGTCTGCTCCCATGAGAATCGAGATGGTCAGTATGCACATCAACACTGCAATGGGGAATGCAGTGTGTGTCAGGTATATGCCAGTGTAAGGACAACAACAAGTAAAAATTTATTAGTAGCTGTGGATGTTACACTCAGACCGGTGAAGAATGTTACTAGTACGCCTATTTATTTATATGGCTTACCCAGAGTCATAGGCCATCAAATTGAATGTACAGAGGACACCAAATTCAACATGATTCGAATGGTGTTGTTCCGCCATGGATAATAGCAAGTTGGTGAACCGTGACCATTACAGAGGTACGTAGCGCATAATTACAAGCTGGCAGGAACGCAGTGTCGAGCGTAGTGAGAAGACAAAACACATACAGTCGGACTTTGGGGACTCGGGATAAACTCACCAAGATTGGATGTCATCAACTACCAAGGCTGCTCCGAACAATGAAGTACCACGCACTCGAGGGATGCAGCCTTTATAGCTTTTCAGCTTTCCTCCCACCTCGAGACTTATTAGAGTCCCTGAGTATTCTGGGTTGACTTGGGCATGTTGCCTGTGTTACGAAAAAATGGAGCATAAATCAGTCAGTCAGTCAGGAAGGCAGTGCAGCAGCAGCAGCAGCATCTAACAGCTATCCTGTAAGCTAGATCCGACCAGCTCAACTCGATATAGCATCCTGTAAGCCATCGAACACTCGCGACAGTACAGGAAGGCAGTGCAGCAGCAGCATCTAACAACTATCCTGTAAGCTAGATCCGACCAGCTCAACTCGATATAGCATCCTGTAAGCTATCGAAAACTCGCGACAGTGCAGCAGCAGCATCTAACAACTATCCTGTAAGCTAGATCCGACAAGCTCAACTCGATATAGCATCCTGTAAGCTATCGAACACTCGCGACAGTGCAGGAAGGCAGTGCAGCAGCAGCATCTAACAACTATCCTGTAAGCTAGATCCGACCAGCTCAACTCGATATAGCATCCTGTAAGCTATCGAACACTCGCGACAGTGCAGCAGCAGCATCTAACAACTATCCTGTAAGCTAGATCCGACCAGCTCAACTCGATATAGCATCCTGTAAGCTATCGAAAACTCGCGACAGTGCAGGAAGGCAGTGCAGCAGCAACATCTAACAACTATCCTGTAAGCTAGATCCGACAAGCTCAACTCGATATAGCATCCTGTAAGCTATCGAAAACTCGCGACAGTGCAGGCAGTGCAGCAGCAGCATCTAACAACTATCCTGTAAGCTAGATCCGACCAACTTCACCTGGTTGGTTGAACAAACGCGATTGATTGAGCGAGCAAAAGCACTTCCTGAGCAATTAGCGAACAGGCGATGCAACTCGTCGTGAAATCCTGGAAGCTTCCGAATTTCCAAGAATTGAGTGGTAACCAGCGAAAGATGTGGTGCTTCCTCGCTGCACCGAGCATATAAACCGACTAAACCCTTATCATGTTTCAGCTGAAGATCGCGACGTTCCACACATTTTGCGGTATGTCTATCCTGTGACAGGTCACCTTTCACCGATGCGAGCGTTTGCGGTCAGCCAGCTGTAACCAGGTCAGATCCGACACGTGTTTCTGCGAGTCCGCAGCTGAATTCCCCTGCCCCACACCGTGTGTCCCGACATTATTGTCAAGCAGAGGTCTGCTTGAGACGACACGGCACGTGTCCCCCACGATGCGCCCATGAAAATACGAGTGTAAACCGACATGTCATCAGATCTGCCACGTGTTTTTCGCGCGCCTCGAATCTTCACACGAGTCCGCAGCTGAATTCCAGTGCCCCACTCCTCAAGACCACGTGTCGTCTCAAGCAGGCTTCTGCTTGACAACACTATGGGAATTCTGAAGGGAGGCCGCATGCCCACGGAGTGGGGCAGTGGAATCTTCTGCTTCCCAACAGTTATAGAATTTACAGGTTATATTTTGGGTATTCTTTTATACAATGATAATTAGGGGGTTTAAAGAAATATAGAGTCTATGGTTTAATCGATTTACACAAGATACAGAACACAATACAGTTAAAAAATAGAAGAGCCATTCATTGCAAGTACAATTTAGATACAAAATATGAAGTATATGTGATGTGTTTAGAAACGAGATGTCCTTGATACTTCCTGGATTGATTGTTGGCGGGTTCCATGAATCTTTTGACCGTGATCTTCTCACCACCCACAACGTCACACATATTTTGAACGTTGCTACGGAATGCAATGTAACGGAACGCGTGGGGCTAATATATGCTAAAGTTGATATGCCGGATGATTGCCCATCAACTGATATTTCTGTTGCGTTTAGCAAATGCATGGATTTCATAATTGCAGCTCATCAAAAAAAAAGTTGTGTGTTTGTGCACTGCCTTGAGGGGGTTAGTCGCTCTGTTTGTGTGACGCTGTGTTATATGGTCCAACATGTTGGATGGAAGTTTGAGCATGCATTGATGCAAATACGTTCCCGAAGACCGCATGTCGATCCTTTCCCAAAATACATTGCTCAGACGCGCAATTACCTCGTGCAAAAGCGCGAGGAGAGCAACAGAAGCCTCATCATCACAATCGATCACGACAATCCGGTCGAGCAAAATGCTCTCTCAGGATGCAACAAAAACAATCTGATGGAGAGTGAGGTATGTCTTAAAGTATGCGTGATCAGATGTGGCAATCATGAATGACATACCTGGTCTCCACAGTCAAGCGAGTATATATGCTGTCGACGCGCAGATCTTAACATCTTTAACATCTTTAACATTTTAACATTTCTCCTCGTTGTCCATCTGACTCCACATGAAAACGGCGGAAAGCTGTCGCCTCCTCCTCGTTGTCCATCTGACTCCAAACACAAACGGCGGAAACATCAGGGAAACACGATAAGGATCAATATCGGAACGGTTGTTATCAAAACTCTCAAACCCGTATCACACTAAACAAGCGGCGGAGCCCCTTTCACCTATCCCCCAGCGGAGCGACTGGGGGCGACCGGAGGGGAGCCCCCACAAAGGAGTCCGCGAGGAACCGAGCGGGTGGGCGACCGGAGGGGAGCCCAAAGTACACAGTACACAGTACACAGTACACACAGTACACAGTTCACATCAAGCAGCCCCAATGGATAAATAAAATATAATTAAATAAATAATATAAATAATATAAACTGAATAAAGCTGACATTCAAGCAGACGGAATATTAATGGAACAACTGAAAGGATGAAGATGCCGCGCGGATATTTCGCTAGGATTATTCTGTTCCAGATATCTTTCGCTCTTTCCACATATCACCCGTGCGTGAGTTCATCATCGTAGCCGCAATCCCATATATCCGCGTCAATGAGAAGTGGCCCTGCGAAGTCCATCGTGTTCTTCACTCCACGTGAAGACTGTATGTACCGGATCACTGGCTACACATACATGGTCCTCCCCCATAGCTCGCTCTCCATGCAGGCATCGATCAATGCTTGGTCAACCACAACGGGTCGCCATGAATTCATTTGATTGACCGAAAAAATGTATGAAGAATGCCTGAGAATGTCTCACATCAACCAATCCCTATTTTAAACGTGTTCACATGAACACCTCTGAAAAGACTCTCCATCTCTGGAACAACAATTATTTCAACAAAAAATAAGAATCATCAACCAATCCCTATTTTAAACGTGTTCACATGAACACCTCTGAAAAGACTCTCCATCTTGGGAACAACAATTATTTCAACAAAAAATAAGAATCATCAACCAATCCCTATTTTAAACGTGTTCACATGAACACCTCTGAAAAGACTCTCCATCTCTGGAACAACAATTATTTCAACAAAAAATAAGAATCATCAACCAATCCCTATTTTAAACGTGTTCACATGAACACCTATGAAAGACTCTCCATCTTGGGAACAACAATTATTTCAACAAAAAATAAGAATCATCAACCAATCCCTATTTTAAACGTGTTCACATGAACACCTCTGAAAAGACTCTCCATCTTGGGAACAACAATTATTTCAACAAAAAATAAGAATCATCAACCAATCCCTATTTTAAACGTGTTCACATGAACACCTCTGAAAAGACTCTCCATCTCTGGAACAACAATTATTTCAACAAAAAATAAGAATCATCAACCAATCCCTATTTTAAACGTGTTCACATGAACACCTCTGAAAAGACTCTCCATCTTGGGAACAACAATTATTTCAACAAAAAATAAGAATCATCAACCAATCCCTATTTTAAACGTGTTCACATGAACACGGTCTGAGTGTAACGTGTCAGGAGTGAGACGTGGGACGGGTCGTAGTAGCCAATATGCCATGTGAATTTCCGTGTCTTCCCGCCAAACTGCAACGCCTCGCGTATGAATTGTAGCGTTCCAATGGGATCCGTTTGGTGGCTTATTTTTTGCCGGACGGACGGTGTGGATGCGACAGTTTTCCACAGTTTTGCCCGTCTCCCTCGAGCCATGAAAACAACCTCTACGTCCCCTCACTCCTCTGCCTTGCCAGGCAGAACACTGCTGCCTGAAATTCCCTCTTCTGCGCCAGACGATGGTCAATCCATGAGGGTTGATCAACAAAATGCTTAGGGCGTTGCTGGCAAACACCCCAGACAGCCCACCGAAGTAGAACCCGGATGCTGGCAGCAACAGGCTAGCAATAAGCTTCAACACCGTGGGTGCCGTATCATCCGATATCTGCATTTCCTCTTTTACACTCTCTATTACAACACGGGAAAACACCACCCACGCATCCTCCATTGATGCTGTCTGTAACGGGGGCGTGTGTTGGCGGTCATACGCTTCACGCTTGTCAGGATCACTCAACGCTTCGTAAGCCGCGCACAACAGTTTGAAACGCTCCTGAGCAGCATCCCGTTGGCTGTCAGGAGATGTTGCCCATTTGTCCGGATGCCATTTCAGAGCTGCTTGCCGGTATGCTCGCCAAATCTCCTCTGTCGTTGCAGTGTCTGCTGCCACCCCCAACAATTCATAGTGGCTGCTGACCATGATGGCCTGCGTTGGGCATTTATTGATGTATAATAATGCCCCTCCTGCAAACCATTTTTCGAAGGATTCTGGAGCACGCATGATTGGTGTGATGTACATGATTCACTGCATACAGTCAATGACATTGAATCCCGGGACAAGTTGACGCACTGTGTTGACATCTTGTCGCGTTTGTTGCTCTCACACACTCACTCACTCACTCACTTACACACACACACTCACTCACTCACTCTTGAGCGGGTCATCATCGATTCAATGGTCGGGTACACGAAGTCCACAATGTCGTCCACATCCGCACATTTGGGCGCTCAACCAACCGACCCACCTAGTCAGTTAGCAGCTTACAATTGTTATCCTCTGGGGCAGCTTAAATGCTGAAATACGGGATGAAGGACACGAAGGATTGGGACCTTGATACAAAACCTTTAGCTGACCTACCCAATCAATTGGGTTCAAGGGTCACCGGTAAGGGTGTCCCACGAATTCTGTCTCTGACTGTACATGTATTGAACTTCGCCATTTGTTTCTTGATTGAGATGGCCAAGTATTTACATTTTTTATTAATTCACGATCCCCTGAATCTTTACCACCATGTTGTCGTCATCTCCGTTGTTTGTCAGTCCCATCGAGAGGGTTTAGGGTTAACCCATCAATCAATCCAGTGTGTCTCATGCATGTGAACTGTGGGCTCCCCTCCGGTCGCCCACCCGCTCGGTTCCTCGCGGACTACTTGGTGGGGGCTCCCCTCTGGTCGCCCCCGGTCGCTCCGCTGGGGGGAAGAGGTGAAAGGGGCTCCGCCGCTTGTTTAGTGTGATACGGTTCTCCTCCAATTGTTGGAAACAATATATATAGTTCGGTACAAGTTGTGTGGGAAGACGATTTATCGTGATAAACACCACATCCAACATCTAATGGGCGTTCCTGCCTCCCGGCCGATTTTGACTGGTTGCGAAACATGGTATGGAGCGGATTTGTGATTCTTTGGTGCTGATGTCTCAAGCTAGAGAGGCTTTAAGGAGTCTCTAAATCCTGATTAGAAATTTTAAAAAATCGGCCGAGAGGCAGGAACGCCCATTATCTGGTAGTGTTTTAAAGTATGTGGAGTCAGATGGACAATGAGAAAGAAGGCGACAGACGCCGATGCACTGAAGCTAGATTGTTATAAAATTAAGATACATGTAACAAACACTCGGGTAATCATTTTCGGAGACCTGCTGTAACGTCTACCCATTGTTGTGCAACATGTTGAAGCTGCCGTTGGACATGGTGATCAGTGTATGTGTGGCATTGCCAAAGACAGACCTTTTGAATGTCATATCTTGTTGCAAATCGATATGTGAAAACAAGAATGCCATTATTTTGGAATGGATAAAGAACACGATGCATGTTGGGGTGTTATTCAAGCTTTCTGCAGTATGCCATGGCATACTCCTTACCCGAAACATGCACCTAATCAACGAAATGTTTGTCCGCGCTGCTTTTATTGGTCGAACAGATATTGTGAAATCATGTTTAGAAACAGGGGCAAATTATAATCATCGTGCTGGCGATGCGCTTGTGTTGGCCGCACGGTTTGGTTATGCAGAAATTGTTGACATGTTGCTAGAAAGCGGAGTTGATGTGCATGTTCAAGATGATGAAGCGCTCATGTGCAGCATAGCCAAGGGAAACCATTATATCACAAAGCGATTGATTCAGAGCGGTGCAAGTATCCATTCCCCAGCTGTGGAAATAGGCTTACAGTTACATAGTGAGGCGTGGATCTATATCACACCTGATATCGAACCTTGGCACAATAATGTGAGTCCTCCCCCAAAGATCAAACGTAAAACTCTACTTCACAAATTACTCTGTGTGTTTGCATGGAGTACTTAATGGGCGTTCCTGCCTCTCGGCCGATTTTTTAAAATTTCTAATCAGGATTTAGAGCCTCTTGCACGACTCGCTAGCTTGAGACATCGTACCGAATTCCTTTTCTTATTGAGGCCTTTCAAAGGGGAAAATGAGAAAATTCAACAATCTAAAAAAGTATAAGTTTTACGAAAAGTTTAAGAAACAAAATGAAAAATTACAAGTACTATTTATATTTCTTAGAAATATCATTAGATGGTGGTAAATTTGGTATGTCGATGATCGGGCCACATTTGGTCACATAGTGTTCATTCGGGGCGGAAAAAAGTGTACACATATGTATATAGCATGGTAGAGCACATTATTACATGTAGTGATTTGAAAACAGTAGGCGAGCGGATCGAACACATAGTAAATGAGATGGCTTCTTTGTATGAAGCGACAGGCGTGGAGTATTTCAAAGCCCATGCATCAGGATGGTCCCAATGGGTGTGGATGTTACAAGATAGCAAGCGCCGAGATTGGCAGATCACATACCCTGGGGATCCTCAAGGGGTGTGGAATTCACCAAAAGACCGGGTGTAATGAGAAAGATAACTGATAACAAAGCGGACGAGCTACAGTCAGAGACAGAATTTGTGGGACACCCTTACCGGTGACCCTTGAACCCAATTGATTGGGTAGGTCAGCTAAAGGATATTGACACAAAATATTAGATATATCTGATAGGATATCTAAAATGAAACCGCTTTCTTTCCGGAATACTAAAATGAAACCGCATTCTTTTAAAATGATGAGAAGAAGCTAATCAACATAGTGATTGTTATAGTCCACATGATGCCTGCGCAAATTTGAGGTAACTTCTGTTTTTTTGTCATGGCAATCCATGTGATGATCACACTTGTCGAAACCAACCATGCTAACATGGACAAGGCTTCCAACATGCTTTTACATGCGCGTCGAGCATAGACAAGAATTAGAGACGAAGCGAACGATATTGTGATAGGCAACGCTATATACATAACGCTAGGTATGACGCTCGAACTTTTCTAACGATGATGTTTTATATTGGCTTTGCACATCGCGAGCTAATACACAATGATTGGGCATGCCTGGGTACGCAAAGCGCCGGTCCCTTTAATCTGAGTGATTGAGTGATTGACGATGTATGTATGTGTTCCGCATCCTTGTGTCCTACGATACATTCGACCGTGTTCCGCCGTTTGCGTGTGATAGAGTGCGTGCGTGAGAATGAGTGAGTGGTTGGTGGGCATCATCATCATCTCGACAGCAGCCGCCGCGACGCGTGTGTGAGGATGCGGCATGTGTCGTGATAAAGTGCGTTATCCTATCTATCTATCTATCCTATCGGACAGCATAACCAGAGTGCATCTCTTGCACATAATGCACCGGTCACCAGATGCCAACTTTGAGGAATGACGTGTTGCAGCACATGACAGGCACATGCATGTGTTGTCATCCATCTTTCTTGCTTGATCATGATCCCAAGTCGTGCGACTGTTGTGACATCGAGGCGAGCAAATGGGAGCTGATTGCGAATGTAGCAGCACTTAATGGTAAATTAGAGTGTCTCGTCAATGCATGGCATCATGGACAATGTTTCATCAATTCATACCGTGTCGCCCTTCATGCAGCTGCACGTGGGCAAATGGCTTGTCTTTCATTCTTGTTTGATCAGTGCGGAGCAGCCCATGCGATGCATATTCATGAACATGAACGTGTGGAGAATGATGTGCTCATGGGGCTGAGCAATGTTGCAGCATTGGGGGGAAATGTCGAATGTCTCATCCTGGTACATAGAGAAGGATCCCCGATGCATCCTTCTCTGTCAACCTGGGCTTTACACATTTGTGCCAATTGCGATTGCACATGCAAGGGTGGACATGCTGCATGCTCACGTTACACTCAGACCGGTGAATAATGTTACAGTCAGACCGGTCAATAATGTTACAGTATATTGAATCAATTACAATTCTCTATGTACCATGACTTGGACAGACGGTAGATTGTTGTACACATGTACACATTGCTGCAAAGTTTGAGGAGTGTGTAAAACAGAAACAATGGATAACTTCAAGAAGTTGGATACAAGCATGTATGCGTGTTTCACAGTTTCAGGCAGTACGTGGAATGGCAAAAAAATTATTTTACATGGAACGGTGGTATTCGATAATGAGGACGACGCCAAGAAATGTTTAGAAATACTCGACCTGTACAAAGAGACATTCTACTTCAGGCGTACATCGAACGTGATGAATAAGACTATGTTCACGTTTGACGGCACGACAATCCACCTATTATCTGGTGCCAAAATTGAGTACGACCAGAATGCTGCTCGATTGAAGAAGATTGTAGAGATAGAAAAGACGTTCACGGCAAACGCGTGGGAATACATGGATCCAATATTGATTATGGACGATTACGTAAGGCTATTCGGGTATCTTCCGCTCAGGAAAAGGGCATTCTGGAGCTGCTTGCTGTTATGTTTTTCGTGCAGTTGTATATTCTGTATCGATCCATGCTATTACGAAGCTAAATATCATCGCACGTAGGTGAGCTCATGCACCCCCCAACGTTTTTCCATTTCCAAGCCTGCTTGATACACACGGCTTTCGTTTGAGTACATGCGGTTGCGTAAGACCCGCCGCCGTGCGTGTGTGAGGATGCGGTCGTCCGCTGCCAACTTTGAGGCATGACGTGTCGCAGCAGGAGTCAGTTATCATTAAAAAATACCGCTTTGAATACATGACAGTCACATGTACATTCCGTCGTTTGAGGAGTCTCAGGAAGGTTTGTAATATATGCTGATGTCTCAAGCTAGCGAGTCTTTCAGGCGACTCTAAATCCTGATTAGAAATTTTAAAATATCGGATAGAGTATCGACTTCTTTGCGATGCGAGCGAGCGATCGTCCCCCGTAAGTCGACATCGTTCCGCCGACTGTAATGGTATCTCTCTGTGAGTCGACTCGACATGTTCCGCCGTGATGCGAGAGGTCGGTCGCCATGTGACTCGCACTCAATTCTTTGACAGGACCACCGCATCTTATTGTGTACCTGGTTCCTGACAGGTATGCGCAACTCTTTTCATGTCAGTACTCCAACAATTAGGGATATCTGTCACTGCCCCACACTCTGCCAGTTTAATGGCAAAACTTGAAGACCACTCCCCGAGCAGGAACGTCTTTTTCAAAACACACATGTACTGCCATGGTGTGTAGTACGGATGTAAGCTATCGTCACATTTGTGACAGGGTGTATTCAGCTCCTTTGTATCAGTTCGGTCTAGCAAGTTGTCGAGAGCTTTCATGGAATCGATCATCCCCCACCATGCATCTGAATGTTGAACCAGGATCCCCTTTTGTTCCGACTCTTTGTATGCCCTCACCAGTGCATCTTCCACGCACCTGATTCCAATACCCATGTTGCTGTAGATAAGTCCATCAAGCGTGTGCTCTTGTGATGCGTTGCCACTTGCTATGTTCTTCAAATAGTTCTTGATTTCGCTTAGCTGTAATAAAGCCATTTTCCCTCACCACATACTATTTTCCACCTGAAGGAAACGTAGTGTGGCAAGTGCCCAAGTTGAGCCTTACGACCCGACTGCGACAACCCAAGAAGAAATCCAGCCTAAATCCTAATGGCATGTGGCATCAGAGCAGAGCAGTTAAGAGTGGGCAAGATCAACCAACAAAGAGGGTAGGGTGTGGGGGAGATCATCCCATTGCATTTGGTCCTGCTTTGGCTGGACTGTATCATGACACCCCCGTTGAACAATTTTACACATCATTCATCCATTGTACGTCAACGAAGTGAGTCCTTCCAGAGGTGATATGTCGTCCACGTCGGTTCCCTCCATGTTCAGATGAACCAACGAAGTGAGTCCTGCCAGCGGTGATATGTCGTCCACGTCGGTTTTCGAAATGTCCAGGTGCACCAATGAAGTGAGTCCTGCCAGTGGTGATATGTCTTCCACGTCGGTGCCCTTCATGTTCAGGTGAATCAACGAAGCGAGTCCTGCCAGTGGTGATATGTCTTCCACGTCGGTGCCCTTCATGTCCAGGTGAATCAACGAAGCGAGTCCTGCCAGTGGTGATATGTCTTTCACACGTGTGCCCTTCATGTTCAAGTGAATCAACGAAGTGAGTCCTTCCAACGGCGATATGTCGAGCACCTTGCTCCGGCGACAAGACGAAATGGGGCCGGACATCGGTACTCGGTCTTCGACCACACATGTGTACGCCATGTTCAGATGAACCAACGAAGTGAGGCCGGACAGTAGTGATATAGAGGGTACACGTGTGCCCTCCATGTTCAGGTGAAGCAACGCAGTGATACCGGACACCGGTGAGATGTCTTCGAGCTTGTATTTGAGATGCGAAATGTCGAGGTGAATCAACGAATTGATACCGGACAGAGATGATAGGTATTCCACGTCGGTGCCCTCCATGTTGAGGTGAAGCAACGAAGTGAGTCCTGCCATCTGTGATAATAGGTGTTCGCCCACCCGTGTGTACGCCATGTTCAGATGAACCAATGCGGTGAGTCCGGACAGCTGTGATATGTCTTCTAGTTTGTTTCCGATATGCGAAATGTTGAGGTGAACCAACGCATTGAGTCCTGAAATCGCTGATAATGGGTGTTTGTCCAAGTACGTGAGGTGCGAAATATCTAGGTGAATCAACGAAGTGAGACCGGACAGCGGTGATATGTCGGTCACAAGTGTGTGCGAAATGTCTAGGTGCGTCAACGAAGTGAGTCCGGAAAGCGGTGATAATAGCTCTTCGTCCACGTAGGTGTGCGACATGTTCAGGTGCGTCAACGAAGTGAGTCCGTACAGTGGCGATATGTCGGTCACGGAGGTGTTCGATATGTCCAGGTGAACCAACGAAGTGAGGCCGGACAGCGGCGATATGTCTTCGATCTTGTCTTCGATCTCCCACATTGATTGGTAGGGTACGTCCTTCCCCCGATTGATACCGATTTTCAACTCTTCGAGCCTGCAAATGCGTGATACATAGTCCAAACTTTTATAATGTCTCAGGTGGATCCTTGTGACACACCGGGGTGCGACGCATCTCCACTGTTTGCTAACGAGAGCCACTTGTTGGAGGTGGCATTCGTTCGAAATCGCATTGGCTAGAATGATCTCCAATACATCTTCATTGATTTCGTCAAAGGAACTCATTCGTTTGTGAAGTGTGCTGTGCTGATGGTTGTTTATACTGAAGAATGGTTGTTTACACTTCATTCGAGGACTACGATACGGGGGAGGGGCCCACTTGCGAGTACCGCCCAGAGTAATAGGCCATTAAGGTACTTGAAGGCTCGCAAGTACCTTTATTTAATGCCCAGATACAGGGGCATTCAAGTGGGACCCCTACCTACCCTAGGGGTCCAGATACAGAGGTAAGGGGCCCACTTGCGAGTACCTTAATTTAATGCCCATGATGAGGGACCTGTACTGAAAATGAGCCTGCAGGGGAAGCGGATCTCTCAACGTCTCAAAGAACATCGGAAAGACGTTTAGGATTTCTTTAGTCGACATCTGTGCTACTTTGGTGATGTACCCTCCGAAATTTTCCTACTCTTTTTTTCATTTTCTGCGAGATGAAAGAAATCGATGTTTTTACCTAGAATCGCGAAAACGATCTTCTTGAAGCACCCTTCTACCTTTTCGATCTCGGCAAACATGATCTCGGCAACGTGTTTAGGTGGACACCCGAACGCCCCGCATCCCCAAGCTCCTAATACGATGCTGTCATGTCCGTACTTGTGAGCTACACTCAATACGAGTCCCACCTTTTCGCGAAACAATTGACTGTCTTTCTCTGAGAACCTGTTGTCCACCAGCTGTGGCATGGAAATGCACGGACATGCCAAGAAGGATGCCGATTTAGAAAACTTCAGGAACTCGAATCCGTCTCTCTCGCACTCCCTGATGATGTCGACGTCGAACGATATACAACGGCTTCCCTTTCTCCGATCGGGTAAAACGACCTCGAGAGATGACGATGGTAGTTCGTCCTCCGGAACAACGACTCTTCCTGCATCCCACCTCCACAAGACACGCACCCCCCAGGATTATGTATGTCCGCCATGTTCAAGACGAGCGGGTGCATACCTTGCTCTATAAGGTCTAGGGTCGCATCTACTGTGTCCATGTCTATGACACGGATATCGGTCCGCATCGTACCATATTTCGTGCGATCAAACTCGAAGGAAGGATCGTACGAAACTTTCAAAGAAGCACGAGGAGGGACATGATCCTCGAAGATCCGAATGTTTTCGTGCCACACACGTACTCTCCTTTCAAAATCCTCCATACCTGTCTTGTTTGTAAGAAAGATCTTCTTATACGATGCCTGATGCGTGTGGTCGCTCTGTGACTCTGTGAGTCGACTCGACAGGTTCCGCTGTGATGCGAGAGGTCGCCGTGTGGACCTACATTATAACAATCGATTATTTACACCATCATGTATCCTTTGAAATCCCCTCTCAAATTTTCGTTTATCTAGGTGACGTCCCAGGTCCGTCACTTGCTGTAGGTGACGTTCCAGGTCCGTGTCCGTCTCTTCTCTTAGGTGACGTTCCAGTTCCAGGTCCATTCCCGTGTCCGGGCTGGCCGCGGCGACGTGCTCTTCGACGAACATAGCCACGGCGTCGTCGTTCGCGTTCAAGTACATCGCACTGGTCTTCTTTAACGAATCGGGCATATCGAACTTGTACTCGTACAGTGAGAGACAGAATTTATGGGACACCCTTACCGGTGACCCTTGAACCCAATTGATTGGGTAGGTCAGCTAAAGGTTTTGTATCAAAGTCCCAATCCTTCGTGTCCTTCATCCCGTATTTCAGCATTTAAGCTGGCCCAGAGGATAACAATTGTAAGCTGCTAACTGACCCAGGTGGGTCGGTTGGTTGAGCGCCCACATTTGCCTCTCCGGAAACTGTGGTTTTTGGGGTGGGCGATGATGAGGGCACACAAAATGTCGCCGGTCGCTCTTTCCCGTCCATCCATGTCGTCAGAAGCAGAAGAAGGTTCTTGGCAGCGTTCACGTCTCGGTTCCAGGTTGCACCACAGCGCACATTGGATGATGCGCTTTTGACACTGTTGCGACAGTGCAGTACTTTGTGGACCTTGACATTCTTCACCACCGTCTTCTGCTTCTCAATCGTTGTTGTTGTTGTTGTTGTAGGAGCCCCGTTGATGAGGGAGGGGGGCTCGTTTTGAACTCTGCGCCAGACGACGCTGTCTGCCTTCATGTTGACGAGCTTCTGGAAGCAGCCGTGGCAGGTACAAGAAATGTTGCGTTCGTCGACGTTTTTGAACAGAACATTCTGACGACGTGAAAGGCACTTCCTGATCTCTTTCACGGGTCCAGAACAAGAACGACTGATGCCATAGCCCTGGTTGGACCAGTTGCCGAAGCCAACAATGGTCTTCTGTGCTTTTGGAGCAATCACATCGCATACCTTTTCTTCGATCGTCTTCTTCTGTGCTTTTGGAGCAATCAAATCACAGACCTTTTCAATCGTCTTCTGTTTACCCACATACCGAAAGAATCGCATCGATCAGTAACCTCTGCTGGCTCGGTGTTGAAGGAGTGTCGGGAGAGCGCTGAGGTAACCTCTGACATGGTCCTGCATGTCGTGCATACTGCTCGTAGTCGGCGATGGAATGGACTTCACGAGGTCTTGCGTATCGACATTCCATTTGTTGGTGCGACGATTACTGGTATTGTACCCAGCTGCTTCGCTAAAGCGGGCAGAGCTGAAAGACTCGACGCGACCGGCAGAAGATGCTACAGTGACGATATCTGTCATACCCGGGTCGACACCGACTCGCAGAGAAGCGTCCTGGCAGTCTTCGAGAATTGCGTCTTTGGGATACCCCGCGTTATCTCCTCCTTCTACAGCGACATCTTCACTCGCCTGATGCTTCATTTGGACGGAGACCCCCTTGCCGTCGCTGAGGATTCGGTTGTCAAAACGAGACCCTTTCGTCTCAAGTCCTTGGACATTGAAGTACTTTCTCCACAACATGGAATGATTCTCGTGACGTCCATCGCCACGGAAGCTCTCGAGCGGCGAATCGCCCATGCTGAGAAGCTTCATGAGTGTCATGGACGATATAGGGACGTAAGAAATGGTGAAGCCGCTCTTGCGTGGAAGGATACTGAACAGACGGGGGCGTTTTTTTTTTTTTTTCTCTTTTAGATCCGCTCCCAACTCTGTAAGCACGTGATGAAACAGTCTCTTTGTCAGGTGCGCTCGAGTGTTGAACTGCTTCCCCCTTGGCAGCGGCAAGAGATCTCTCAGGCGTCTGACAACGTCTTTGATGAGGTTCGCATGCACGAGACTCGCTGGGATGATTTTGTCGATATCCGACTCAGGATACTGGACCACTGCCTTGACAATCTTATTGAAATGTTTCTTCAACGAGGGATGTTTCAAGCGCAGGTACTTGATTACAACCCTGTCCACGTTTGCCCAGACGCTGTTGCATGCCATCGTCGCCATTTGTATTGAGACGTCTGCGATTACCTGTCCCCATTGACGAACGTCCACCTTTAAGTAGCCTGCAGGCCTGAGAGCGTCGAAAGCAAACATACTATCCTTCAAGCTTTGTCCCAGCGTATCCTTTCGAACGTTGGATGTCGAGACAGCAAGGATGCACCTGTAATAAAAGTTTCGATCCAGGTGCGGCAACTGCTTCACGTCAAAGTCTACATCATCGAGGCATCTGGTGATATGAAAATTTGCGAATAAGTATGCCTCTGCAACTGCGTGGTTGATTACGAGTACCATGCTTTGGATCCTTGAGCAGATTTGCTGCCTTGATACATCCATGCACAGAGAATTAAGCGTCTTCTTGACCACCATGATGTCCAGATCGTCGTCGTCATCTCCATTGTTTGTCACCACCCCCATCGAGATGGAGGGAGGGAGTGTTCTTTTCTTGTCTTGATATCATCATGTACCACAATTTCCTTATACCATAATACACGCACGTTATCATGATCGATAAGACATCGCTTATCATTATCGATAAGACATCGCGCGGTTGTTCACTACAAATACTATAATCGTAGCTTGAGGAAAGTTAGTCTGTTGTACAAAGTATCAAAATCGTCACTCCAACGTTGGGTCACCAAAGCCAATATAAAACATCATCGGAAGAAACGGGCGAGCGTCATTACCGAAGATATCGAGGTTGCTATAAAAAAACTGATCGACTCCAATCCATTCTTGACGATGTCTCAGCTTGCAGAGGGTGTGACGTCTCTGTCCTCTATCAAGATGTCTCCAAAAACGTTTGGACGCTACACACGCAGACTTTGCTACACCCGCAAGCGCGCATACAAAACTGTTCGACACATGAATGACTACAAATCTTCTGTCGAAAGTTTTTGTAAAGAGTATCTGGCCGTTCCGACATCGGATTTGATAAGCATTGATGAGGCGGGTTTTTACATCGGTGACACTTGTCGCAGAGGGTACTGCCAACGCGGCAAACGTTTAAATATCCAAATTTCTCGGACATTGCGAATGTCCAAATTGACGCTAATCGCTGCCGTTTCTGTCAAAGGTATCGTTCATTACAAGATCCTTGATCACAATTGCAAGAAAGTCGACTTTGTGCAGTTTGTATCAGAGTTACATGTAAAGCAGGGTACTGTCGCTGTCCTTGACAATATCCAGTTCCATCATTCAAAAGAGACGATCTCTGCGTTCGATTCTGTAGGAATACGGCTGCTCTTTGTACCTCCTTACAGTCCAGAGTTCAACGCTATTGAGAATATGTTCAGTTTGCTCAAGCAAAAATATCGCTGCGCGTGCCCAATAATTCCAGATGTAGCAGAATTATTTGATTACAGGAACGCTTTGAAAATGATTATTGATGCGCACGATGTAAGCCAACACGTTGACTTGTCAGGCTACTTTGATCATGTAACTTCTGTGTCTTTACAGGCCTTGAATGTTTTGTGTCAATCTCCTGAAGACAGTATCTGTATTGACAAGATCGGTTACAAAACTTGAATTGGTCAAATCCCCAAAATAAAAGGTGTCCCACAATCAAATGTCCCTAGCTGTATGCAAACGCGTGTAGAAGGGTGCGTAGGAACTCCATGCGCATCGCTCCGTCGTCTGCCTTGAATGACTCTACAAGCCCTGCGTCTCGTGGGAAGAGGAATTTGGCGGCGTCCGCATCATCCTCGTCCACAAACCGACTGACGTAGTCGAGTTTTCGTATCCGTCGTTGGACTCCCGCGTCAGAACAGTCGACCATCGTCGGTGCGTCGCACATGATGTGTATCTTGTGTTGCGGGCGGAGGAAGCTTACGATGTCGCTGGAGTGCAATACACCGGTGGTGATGGCTTCCCCACCGGTCGTCATATCCTTGAGGACTCCGGAATTTAAGACTTCGTCGTGGTTTGGCTCTGTGCAATACATAATGCGGACCCCCTTCCGCGTCGAAAACTGTGGTATCGGGCTACCTGGATCGATGCGTTTCTTTCTTGTCAGCATTTCCACGCCGAATTTCCGGATGTAGTCTCCCAATACGATCTCCATGACTTCGAAGAACTTGGTCTTCCCGTTCGAGGTGGACGCGTCGGAGCCACCGGTGTGTATGTGAAAGAGCTCTTGTCCACTGTCTCCGTACAGCTGTCTAGAAAATGTGTGGATGAGGTATTCTCGTTGGTATATATCTGGGTGCATCGTGTCCCAGTATTTTCGCACGCGGTCTGCTGATTCCTCGCACACTTCGCCATTGTAATCGAATCCCACGGACATGGAGACCATGTCCTCAGGATGCCCTTGACGGAAGACGCCGTTTTTGAGGTCCCACACGCCGTTGTTGAACCCTAAGAGGTTTGGGTCGGCGTCGAGTTTCTTCATGAAGTCCGGGTCGTAAAAGTACTCGAGCATCTCTTGCAGTACGTTATTCTTGAAGGTCGCGTCCTGGAGGCGCGCGGTGATGTGCGCTAGCCGGTCGGCGTCGAGTTTATTAATGAATTCCGGTTCGTAAAAGTACTCGAGCATCTCTTTCAGTACGTTATTCTTGAAGGTCGCTTCCTGGAGGCGCGCGGTGATGTGCGCTAGTTCGGCGGAGTCGTCCTTTGTGCTCTCCTCGTTGCTCTGCATGTCGTAATCGCTTTGGGACGCTCTCTCCCTGTTCATAGCTATACTGAAGTGCTCTAGAACAACGGTGGACAGCTCGTGCTTGACGTGGATCGCGTCGACGTCCGTCTTCCATCGCCCGTCGAATACGTACCATAATAGCTTTCCGTTCGTGCTCCTCGCGGCAGCGATGCGGTTTCCAATTATTTTTTTCGCGATGCGCGCGATCTCGTTATGACTCCCGTTGCACGAGAGGACGTCCTCATCAATGTGTATGACCATGACCGAACAATAATAATAAAAGCTAATAAATTGGAAAAAGTTATAATAAACTCAGTTCCCACAGTTCTCTTCTATTGTTTAAGTATACAAGGGCCTAGGAACCAACAACGTATTGAGCATTGTGATGTAGCAGAGAATAATAGCAACAACCTATTTTACACCACTTCCACGAGACGATGGGGGGGTCGGGTGGCATGTCCTCGGTGCCGCAATCAAGGCTGTCGACGCCACCTGTCCACACGTACTGGAAGACGACAACGGCCATCTCCCGAAAGACGGCACCTGCATCAGCTGAATTCCACTGCCCCACTCCATGGGGCCCGCGTTTCCCCTTCACAATCCCGACATAGTTCTCAAGCAGAAGCCTACTTGCGAAGTCGCACACTTCCGTTTGCTTCGATCCTGCAATGAGAAAAAATAATTCAGGCCGAATTGACCAACTGTATAAAGCTTTGAGTCTGTGTGTAACTTATGGATAAACTAAACGACATAATTGCTGCCTTTTTCGAGCAATGTGAGAAGAAGTCAGGCGCCTACATGGATTACAAAATTTTAAAGATTGCTTTTTTGCAGTACATGCATAAGCATTGTGTTCCGCTGCCATATCACTTTGACAAATTTTTTATCACTCTGTTGGAAAAGGAAGGGGTCTCGACATATGGATATGACCCGACAGTTGTAGTGGGACTCAGATTGAGATCGTGGATTACAGACTGATCAACGGTGGACAGCTCGTGCTTGACTTGGAACTTGGCCGTGTGATGTGACTCGACTCTACAGGTTCCGCCGTGATGCGAGAGGTCGCTCTGTTATGTGACTCGACACAGGTTCCGCCGCCTGATGCGAGAGGTCGCCATGTGATGTGACTCGACTCGACAGGTGCCGCCTCCTGATGCGAGAGGTCGCCATGTGATGTGACTCGACTCGACAGGTTCCGCCGTGTGTCCCGCGATTCCTCTTTCATACTCCTGACATAGTTGTAAAGCAGAAGTCTGCTTGAGACGATACATTCGACCGTGTTCCGCATCTTGCGTGTGTCCTCCTATACATTCGACCGTGTTCCGCCGTTTGCGTGTGTCCTCCTCCGATGGACAAGTCAGATCCTAGGACACGTGTTTCCGCGAGTCCGCAGCTGAATTCCCCTGCCGCCCCACTCCGTGGGTCCCGCGATTCATCTTTCCCGATAATAAAACAACATAAGCACTATGCGTTCATTTTTACTCCAACAACAAATGTCCCTAGCTGTATGGCTGAGCGCACTGACAGTCCAACGTTAAAGCGGATAATGCTACTTGTAGCAGAGGTCCTCGGCGTCAAGCCACACGATGAAGCAGTAGACGCATTCGCTCTCATTGAGGGGGCGATGAACGCCATGGACATTAAGAGCATGCTCCCTTCTTTAGCGCACCCTGTGGAAATAGCTGAAGTGGACAAGGAGCTGAATCGAGGCGACCAGATCCTTGTGCGGACGGCGGGTAGAAAGGAGGTTTTCCACCATGGAATATTCATCGGTCGCCTCCTTGGAGTGCTGGAGGACAAGAACCTTGTGGTCGACTTCTGGGGTCCACCGAAGGAAGGCAAGCATGGTGCCCGAATCCGGCTCCGGACTTTGACCGAATTTATAACCATGCCCCGCCAGCGTGCTGCACAGCTTGCTGTTATGCGCTGGAAGAGAGACACACAAGACCTTCGGGAATTTACGGCAACACTTGCATTGACACTTCACAAGGATCTGAAGGACTGCTCAGGTCTCTACCACTTACTGAACAGCAACTGCAGCCACTTCGCGACTTGGTGCCGCACACTCAGGTTGGAAGTTGATCATTTGACAAAGATAAGCATGATGACAGAGAGTTTACCCAACCCGAAGTTGCAAATATCCAAAGCATTGTTTTTGTAGCAATAAGCGGCCCATTTTAACCGTTGAATTTAAGCTCCTCCTGCTGCAGCACCCACAGGATGGCTGAGATCACATTCGGGTATCTACCGCTGACGATCTCGCTTCTTCCAAGCTTGATGTGAACTGTGGGCTCCCCTCCGGTCGCCCACCCGCTCAGTTCCTCGCGGACCCTTTGTGGGGGCTCCCCTCCGGTCGCCCCCAGTCGCTCCGCTGTGGGGAGGTGAAAGGGGCTCCGCCGCTTGTTATATGTTAATGTGAGACGGTTCTCATCCAAGTGTTGTTTGTTATCTTTGCCTCGACTCGACACAGGTTCCGCCGTCATGTAATGCGAGAGGTCGGTCGCCATGTGATGTGATGTGACTCTGTGACTCGCCTCGACTCGACACAGTTTCCGCCGTCATGTAATGCGAGAGGTCGGTCGCCATGTGATGTGATGTGATGTGACTCTGTGACTCGACTCGACAGTTTCCGCCGTCATGTAATGCGAGAGGTCGGTCGCCATGTGATGTGACTCGACACAGGTTCCGCCGCCTGATGCGATAGGTCGGTCGCCATGTGATGTGATGTGATGTGACTCTGTGACTCTGTGATTCGACTCGACACAGGTTCCGCCGTCATGTGATGCGAGAGGTCGCTCTGGGAGTCTGGGAGTGGGAGTGGGGGGTGGGGGCATATCCTAGAGACACACAGTCTCTGTATTGACAATATCGGTTACAAAATATGGTTGACTTGGTCAACTTTTCATAATCCTTAAAAAAAGTACAATGTAATCATCAACTGTCCCTATGAGCTTCCATGCCGCACTTGATCACCATCTGCCTGCATTCGCAGCAGCTTTGGTAGCTCTGCATGGTCTAGCTTAGCTAATCTACGGGATCCCCTTCACTGTAGGCTCATTCCTGTTGGTGACATCATCTTCATTCCTGTTGGTCCTGATTGTCTCCCCGACGATGCTCATTCGACAATTCTTGCAGCGGCCATCAAATCCGAAATTCCTCCGAGCTTTACAATAATCACAATACGCATTCGGCATTTCCCTGCATGGGGGGGAGGGATACGCATTGGTTTAGTTCCCTGCGCCTATCATGGAAACTTGCTAGCATCCATCCCAATGCATGCGACATCTGGAACTCAAATGGTCACCTGTTTGGCTTCTGGCGACAGACAGACAGACAGACAGACAGACAAACAGACAGACAGACAGACAGACAGACAGACAGACAGACAGACAGCAAGCGTACGATTGATTGATTATCCTGGAATCGAGCGATTGACTGCGCAAATCTCTTTCATTTCCATTATGCATCGAGTTTTATAAACGACGAAACCCGGGTTTCGGGTTTAGGGAAGCCGCAGGTGCCGCCGTGTGGCACGTGGAGAAGCCGCAGGTGCCGCCGTGTGGCACGTGGAGAAGCCGCAGGTGCCGCCGTCCTTGATGAGATGATGGAGGTCGCCCTGTGACTCGACAGTTTCCGCCGTGATGCGAGAGGTCGCCATGTGATGTGATGTGATGTGATGTGACTCGACTCGACAGATACCGCCGCCTGATGCGAGAGGTCGCTCGCTCTGTGACTCGACTCGACAGTTTCCGCCGTCATGTAATGCGAGAGGTCGCCATGTGATGTGATGTGACTCGACTCGACTCGACAGATGCCGCCGTCCTTGATGAGAGTGGTCGGTCTCCGTTCCTCGAAACACGAGTGTAAACGTTGTTGTGGCCTAAGCCCCCCCCCCCTCACCCGAATCCTGTGTAGTGCTGGCGGCGGTACAATCAACTGAAACTGCATAATTTCCTTTTGTTTTGTTCTCTCTTCCTCCTTTCCATAAGCAGCATCATTCATCGAGCCTCGAGTGAAGTGTGTGGCTCACGCCCGACAGACATCATCATCATCATCATCATCATTGATGGGGATTGCCCAGACCCCGATGTCTGATCGCACACTCGAGGTTGGCTTACCTCTCGAATCGATGAGAGTGCTGTCTAGGTAACCGCCACCGCTTGCGAAGACGAGCAGTTCCTCTGTCAAAAGAAACAATATGTTCTTTGTTATTGAACAATAAAGAGAAGCTTTAAGCGGATGTAGGCAAAGAAGAGTCAACATCAGACAACAAACAATGGACGTTGTACGCAGAACAATTATCAACATACCATCGTCTTTCTTCCGCTGAAAAATTTTCTGCATCCGCAACAGTAATAGACCGCAAAATACGCTTCAACATCTTAGTCAGGGTAGCGTTATTCGCCTTCAACACTGCAAGCTTTTTTCTAGATTCTGTAAGTTTTTTTGTATATTTAATATGAGATGATAAGATATTGATAGTCTCGCGTTGAGATTCTGCAATACTATTTCTAGATTCTGCAATACTATTTCTAGATTCTGCAATATCCTTGCTAAATTCTACAATCTCTTTGATATTATCATAGTATAACATAACCATAATACCAATGGTTGAAATTATTATCGTTCCGATACCGAAATAAGAGTGTATACCCATCTCTGCTTAAAACTAATAAAAATATATAAATGATTCAGACGAGGGTTACACGGTTTTAGGGGACATTTCTACATGTATACAATTCTGTATTTACTCTTCCCGCTCGACCAGGAGTGTGTCCAGGTCCCTCTTCTCTCTGGTGTCCACAAACGTTGTCTGGTGAACAGTGTAAGCGGCATTCGGGTATCTACCGCTGACGATCTCGCTTCTTCCAAGCTTGATGTGAACTGTGGTGTGAATAATCCTGGTGAACAGTGTAAGCGACATTCGGGTATCTACCGCTGACGATCTCGCTTCTTCCAAGCTTGATGTGAACTGTGGTGTGAATAATCCTGACTGCTTTTGATTGATGAGAGAGCCCATTGTGGCTACCATGACTCCCATGGCTGCATGCACGTCCCGTTTTGAAATGCCCCTGATTGTGCGCCATACGTTTGAATCATCATGAATTTATTGCTGTGATATTGCAGAGCAATGGATCCCCCGACTCGCGAGCAAGTCGCTAAGCTGCAAAACTGTTATTGGGACGTCCTGGAGGAGAACGCAGAGTTAAAGACCTCCGTACTGGAAAAGGATGAGCTCATTGCTCGCTTGCGCCGGCAACTGAACACTGCTAACCACAAGGTGGCTAAGCTCCAACAACTGGTCGCCCACCCGCTCGGTTCCTCGCGGACCCTTTGTGGGGGCTCCCCTCCGGTCGCCCCCAGTCTCTCCGCTGTGGGGAGGTGAAAGGGGCTCCGCCGCTTGTTATATGTTAATGTGAGACGGTTCTCATCCAAGTGTTGTTTGTTATCTTTGCTTCGACTCGACACAGGTTCCGCCGTCATGTAATGCGAGAGGTCGGTCGCCATGTGACTCGACTCGACTCGACTCGACACACGTTCCGCCGTGATGCGAGATGTCGCCATGTGACTCGACACACGTTCCGCCGTGATGCGAGATGTCGCCATGTGACTCGACTCGACACATATGCCGCCGTCCTTGATGAGAGTGGTCGCCGTTCCTCTAAAAACGAGTGTAAACGTAGTGAGTGGCCTAAGCCCCCTCAACCAAATCCTGTGTAGTGCTGGCGGCGGTACAATCGATCGCCGGACATGATAAAAGACCCGACGATCCCCGTAACTGCATAATTTCCTTTTGTTTTGTTCTCCTCTCTCTTCCTTCGAACACGACCGACCGACCGACATCTTCCTCCTTTCCATGAGCAGCATCATTCATCGAGCCTCGAGTGAAGTGTGTGGCTCACGCCCGACAGCATCGATGGGGATTGCCAAAACCCCGATGTCTGATAACACACTCGAGGTTGGCTAACCTCTCGGATCGATGAGAGTGCTGTCAAGGTAGCCGCCACCGCTTGCGAAGACGAGCAGTTCCTCTGTCAAAAGAGGAATCGTCAGACTCTCTCCTTCCAAGCTGTGAAAGTCTCCTGGGCACTCTGTACGATCCTTGAGGGTTCCTTGAAGCCGTCTTTTGCTTCCATCCTTATTTTCTTAACAAATTTAGATAATCCATAAGCATCATTATCATCGAGCCTGGAGACAGATGGACGAGACAATGAGGATCCGTGGTGTCTTTTGGAGACGAGGACGAGGACATGTTTCCGCCGTTTGCATGTGGAGTCTGATTGATGGACGATGACAGTGTTCCTCCCTTTGCGTGTGTTCGTACGTACGTGCGTTTGCTTGCATGAATTCATTCATTCATCATTCATGAATTCATTCATTCATGCATGCGTGTGGGCACCACCATCATCATGTCGTAGCCTCAATCCCATATATCCGCGTGTCGACTTCCCTTTGATTTGAAGCACTTTTTTTACGAACCCCTTGTTCTTCATCTGCCCGTGGAACCACTTTTCTCGATCGTTACTGTCCCCGCTTTCCTCGAGATACATGTGGAACAAGGCAACGCTCGACTCCCTGAAATCTTCCGCAAACTCGCAGTTCTCGGCGAGGAACGCTTGCACGCCGTCCTGCTCCGCCAAGTATTTTCTTGTAAATTCTGTGACCTTCTTTGGCGCCACGGCCTTCAGGCCCTCCGCCCCCCCGTACCACGCCACCGCGCCCTCGACCAGCCAGGCAAACAGAGAAGACTGACCCTCTGGAGACTTCAGTTTATCCTTCATGGTTCTGTCGCACTGCCGCAGCGTCGCGGTCTCGCTCTCCCCAGGTATGAGATCCCTGAAAGTCACCGGAAAGTGAATTGCTAAAAGCCGCTCAATCATTGCAACGATCACATCGGACATCTCTGGCATATGATTGGTCACTAAGATTGCGAGATGCCGTGGTTGAATCGTTACTGGGTCTTTATAAAGCGCCTTTGCCGGAAAGCCATCTCCGCCAGTTAAAAGCTGGACCTCGTTCGTCTTCAGCTTCTCCCCATTCTTGAGCTCGTTGAAGACCGCGAGTCTCGCTCCTATGAGCTTTGCCCGCTCCGCGTCAATATTACTGCACGCTCGAGAATCGCTTATGATCGCGCAGTTCATCTCCTTGTAGTAGGCCCCGAGCAGCTGCTGTAGCGCCTGCGTCAGCAGTCCCTTTCCGTTCCTTCCGCTCCCCGTCCATACTGGGAAAACCTCCTCTCTCACTTCGCCTGTGATGCCGTACCCTAAAAGACGTTGAAGGAATCTTGCCATGTCCTCGTCCCCGCCCATTATCTTCTCGACGATCCTGTGCATCCACTCGGCGCCTGTGGCGTCGGCTTCGTTCGTGACATGGTCGCCGCCGTACGCCACGTCCAGTTCGTTGTGCACCATGTCCTCTGCCACCCTCTGTCGCTTCTGGCCTGTCCTGAGGTCCACCACGTTCCCCCCCTTGATCCCGATCAAGTGCCTATTTCCGTCCAGTCGTTGCTCGAACGTCTCGTCAATGAGAAGTGGCCCTGCGAAGTCCATCGTGTTCTTCACTCCACGTGAAGACTGTATGTACCGGATCAGCCTTGCAACTTCTTTTTTCTTCGCATCCAGATCTGCTTTACTCCTGGAGTCTTCTTCTTCTTCTTTTCCCACCACCACTCCGATGCACAACTGTGCGGCCTGTGTCGATATCCATAAATCGACGTCTCTGAGTATCCCTTCTAAGACCTTGCTCGCCACGGTCTTGACCCACCCATCCTCCACATTGACCCACCTGCACGTGTCCTCATCGAATATGTAGTAGTCGCTGCATCCCTTCCCCGTCTTCTTCAACGTCCCTTTCAGAAGATAGTGCACGATCTCCCCCAATCCACGGTCTCCCTTGTCCCAACTGTCCCGTATTATTTTTGGAATCGAAGATGCTCTGTACACAGCGTACCCGCGCGGGTCGTCCTCGCCGGCCCACTTGACCACCGACTTCATTGTCATCTTCGGCCCGTCATAGTCTGCCCTTCCCACCGTCTCCCATAGCTTCTCTGCGGCTTCCTCATCGTATCTTGTCGACACCCTGGACATGTTTTTCCATAGCGCCTTGTACGCCTCGCCGTACTCGTTCTTCAATGCCGTCGCCACTCCTCTCCATGTGTCTCTGGAATCCCACCTGTTTTTTCCTAGGAGCAGTAGAATCTTCTCTACATGCGTGCTCTCCATGAAGCTTGTCGGCATCATTATCCCCTGCTCTACCTCCTTTGTTGTTGTTGATGTGTTGTCCACCTTTGCCTTTGAGTATCCCGCCGCTCCCTTACTCGTCCTTTTATTCTTCTTCTTCGCCACCGCCACCCTCTCCATCAGCGCCTTTGGAATGTACGGTATCGACTCCAGCTCCCACGGAGCCCTTCCCTCCTTCCATGCCTTCCCCTCAGTGGGCGCAACAGACAGCAGACCCCTGGTCCCTGTCCGGCACAGGCTCTTCATATCAACCTTCCTTGCATCATCATCGACTTGTCGTGCACCGTCATAGTACCCCTCCTCGTCTGCCCATGTCGGGCGCAAGAACATGTAGTGGCGTCCCTTCCTAGTCTCTTGAATGGCACACCTCTGCATGGCCTCACCCACCTCACCATCTTCATCTTCCATCCTCTCCAACCACTGCACTGTCTCTGCGTCGTCCGCGTCGATCACAACCAATCCATCCAACAACATTCCCCATGCCTTGTGTGTTGGGTTGTTGTTCGCGTACGCGTCCGCTTCGGCCCATCCCCACTTCGCTTTTCCTAAATGCTTGTGTTTAGGCGCCTTCAAATCAGTCATGGGCATCAATACTGTTTTTCCCACACTCACCTCAGATCTCTTCAGCCACACGCTGAGCTTCTGCAACTCTTCGTAGGATGCCATGTCGTTTAATTGATGTTATGCATTCATACAGTATTTCCTTTAAGCCACCCTAAGATGATTGTTTTCTTCTCGCGTGCGTGTCTGCATCCATGAATGTGTGTTGCGTTTCATACTAAAAGCTGTTGTCTTGCCGCATTCTTCTCCTCTTTATTCCGTTGCCTCCACTTTCTGCAGCTCTCCCCAAGCGCCTCCCTGACCTCCTCGCTGTACCTTGAGACATTCGGGTCAAACTTCATGATCTCACGCATCGCCTTCATGACCATACCCGCCTCTGCCTCGCATCTATCCCCCAGTATGCTATTCACTCTCTCTTCCAGTTCGAAGTATCGTTTCTTTGACAACGTTGATATCCCCTTGTCTCCATTTTTTTTTTTGGCGTGAAGAACCTAGTCTCCTTGCTCGATGACATCATTAATGTGCGAGGTATTATTCGTTTCTTTTACAATAAATTGTCCATCTCTTCTCCATTATAGATTTCCCCTCTCCCTTATACACACACTCAATCGCTTCTCAGACCCTTCACTCGCGCACACACTGAAGTGCATGATGATGGAACACCCGGAATGACTTATTGTCCACACTCACAAAATAGACCGCCACCCCCCCGCATCCTTACATGACACACGACGGCTTTCGCATCCCCCCGTCCGTACATTCATATATAATGTACCTCGAATGAAGTGTTGTAAAGAACGCAGAAGACTCTTTTACTAACTTATTCCCCTCTTCAGACGTTGTCTCATATTGTTTTTGTCTCAACTCAGCTTAACATCCCCATTGTTTTTAGGTTTTACAAAGTCCATTATATATATATATACAATTTTTACTTCCTACACGAAAGTAGTAAAATTACACCATAATAGAAAGTCCTATAAGGGGACTTGAATAGAGAAAGTTTCCTTTTTTTGTGTAATATTGAGGATTTCGTGTAGGGGCGTACCGAATCCGGTATTTGAGGCCATTAGAAGTCTGATCAAAAAAGACACAGACGTTGGTTGTCTCAACTCAGCTTAACATCCCCATTGTTTTAGGTTTTACAAGGTCCATTATATATATATACAATTTTTTACTTCCTACACGAAAGTAGTAAAATTACACCATAATAGAAAGTCCTATAAGGGGACTTGAATAGAGAAAGTTTCCTTTTTTGGTGTAATATTGAGGATTTCGTGTAGGGGCGTACCGAATCCGGTATTTGAGGCCATTAGAAGTCTGATCAAAAAGACACAGACGTTGGTTGTCTCAACTTAGCTTAACATCCCCATTGTTTTTAGGTTTTACAAGGTCCATTATATATATATACAATTTTTTACTTCCTACACGAAAGTAGTAAAATTACACCATAATAGAAAGTCCTATAAGGGGACTTGAATAGAGAAAGTTTCCTTTTTTGGTGTAATATTGAGGATTTCGTGTAGGGGCGTACCGAATCCGGTATTTGAGGCCATTAGAAGTCTGATCAAAAAGACACAGACGTTGGTTGTCTCAACTCAGCTTAACATCCCCATTGTTTTTAGGTTTTACAAGGTCCATTATATATATATACAATTTTTTACTTCCTACACGAAAGTAGTAAAATTACACCATAATAGAAAGTCCTATAAGGGGACTTGAATAGAGAAAGTTTCCTTTTTTGGTGTAATATTGAGGATTTCGTGTAGGGGCGTACCGAATCCGGTATTTGAGGCCATTAGAAGTCTGATCAAAAAGACACAGACGTTGGTTGTCTCAACTCAGCTTAACATCCCCATTGTTTTTAGGTTTTACAAGGTCCATTATATATATATACAATTTTTTACTTCCTACACGAAAGTAGTAAAATTACACCATAATAGAAAGTCCTATAAGGGGACTTGAATAGAGAAAGTTTCCTTTTTTGGTGTAATATTGAGGATTTCGTGTAGGGGCGTACCGAATCCGGTATTTGAGGCCATTAGAAGTCTGATCAAAAAGACACAGACGTTGGTTGTCTCAACTCAGCTTAACATCCCCATTGTTTTTAGGTTTTACAAGGTCCATTATATATATATACAATTTTTTACTTCCTACACGAAAGTAGTAAAATTACACCATAATAGAAAGTCCTATAAGGGGACTTGAATAGAGAAAGTTTCCTTTTTTGGTGTAATATTGAGGATTTCGTGTAGGGGCGTACCGAATCCGGTATTTGAGGCCATTAGAAGTCTGATCAAAAAGACACAGACGTTGGTTGTCTCAACTCAGCTTAACATCCCCATTGTTTTTAGGTTTTACAAGGTCCATTATATATATATACAATTTTTTACTTCCTACACGAAAGCAGTAAAATTACACCATAATAGAAAGTCCTATAAGGGGACTTGAATAGAGAAAGTTTCCTTTTTTGGTGTAATATTGAGGATTTCGTGTAGGGGCGTACCGAATCCGGTATTTGAGGCCATTAGAAGTCTGATCAAAAAGACACAGACGTTGGTTGTCTCAACTTAGCTTAACATCCCCATTGTTTTTAGGTTTTACAAGGTCCATTATATATATATACAATTTTTTACTTCCTACACGAAAGTAGTAAAATTACACCATAATAGAAAGTCCTATAAGGGGACTTGAATAGAGAAAGTTTCCTTTTTTGGTGTAATATTGAGGATTTCGTGTAGGGGCGTACCGAATCCGGTATTTGAGACCATTAGAAGTCTGATCAAAAAGACACAGACGTTGGTTGTCTCAACTTAGCTTAACATCCCCATTGTTTTTAGGTTTTACAAGGTCCATTATATATATATACAATTTTTTACTTCCTACACGAAAGTAGTAAAATTACACCATAATAGAAAGTCCTATAAGGGGACTTGAATAGAGAAAGTTTCCTTTTTTGGTGTAATATTGAGGATTTCGTGTAGGGGCGTACCGAATCCGGTATTTGAGGCCATTAGAAGTCTGATCAAAAGACACACACGTAATCTGTCCGTATTTTTCTGTAATCTGTACGTATTTTGCGTTTCTTACACTCGTTTGTTTGAGTCGCACACGAAACCCTTGTCGTCGACTAAATCCTCATGATGACGCGCGTCCCAACTCTCGATCAATGCGTAATCCAATGCGTAATGTTTTCGCGCGCCTCGAATCTTCCCACGAGTCCTCAACTGAATTCCCCTGCCCCCCTCCGTGTGTCCCGCGATTCATCTTTCATACTCCCGACATAGTTGTCAAGCAGAAGTCTGCTTGAGACCCCATGCGCATCTAACCACGAGTGTAAACAAGTCATATCCGACACGTGTCCCCATGCGCCTCGAAAAATACGAACCCTGGCCACGCCACACCCAGGCCAAGCCACACACACCCCAGCCATGTCAATCTTAACCAAGTACCGAAGTTCTCCAATTCTTCTCTCACGAACTCAGTGTGTATCCAGCGAAATCCGAAAGCTAATTCCTAGGGTGAACTCAGTGTGTTAGGGAGCATCCAGCGAACTCCGAAAGCTGATTCCGAGTGTGAGTTCAATAGTAGCAGTCATCGAGATCTAGTCATGGTTACTTTCATTGCTGCTAGTATTCGCGAGTCTTGCTAGCTCTATGTCTCCACCTGCGAAAGCATTATCCAGTCATGGTTACTTTCATGGCTGCTAGTATTTGCGAAGTTCGAGTTGGATTGCGCTGTCTTGCTAGCTCTATGTCTCCACCTGCGAAAGCATTATCCAGTCATGGTTACTTTCATGGCTGCTAGTATTTGCGAGGATTGCTAGCTCTATTGCTCCACCTGCGAAAGCATTATCCAGTCATGGTTACTTTCATTGCTGCTAGTATTTGCGAAGTTCGCGTTCGGATTGCGCTGGCTTGCTAGCTCTATGGCTCCACATGCGAAAGCATTATCCAGTAATTGATTGCGAAGATTGTGCTGGCTGCGAAAGCATGAGCTGACCAAACATCCACCCATGTTCGCAGGCACTGAAGATGGCTATGAAGGAGAAAGGGTCTATCAAGATTCGGCTCCGAACTGAAATGTGCATGGAGTTCGAGTATGTAGGAAGTTTGCCGTACATAAAGCATGGCAACTTTTGCATCATCGACAAGGATGGTGGTGAGGATGTCGACAGAGAAGGGGTTCGACTGCGAGATTTGAAGCACTCGTCATCTCCAGATTTTCGTGTCCTAATTCCGCAGATGTTTGGTATGCCGCTCCCTTTGCTGGTGAATTGCAGGGATTGCCCTGCAAATGCAGTTTTGACAGTCGATCACTCGACTACATTCAGAGCCTGTAACTGTGGTGTATGCCCACTTAGCATGGCGGCGGGTGGGGCTGGAGGTTGATGAGGTGGGGGATGGAGATAGAGATGGAGATATATTGATTGAGAGCTATATTGTAACCAGTTGCATCCGCCCATTCTTCTCCTTGTCCCACTCCTTGTCCCGCTCCTTGTCCATGTGACACTCCAGTTAGTGTCTTTTTGAATTTGTATGAGCAGGGATCCATTTTGTTTACACTCGTTTTTCTACAGTCAGCGGAATAGTAAAAAACCTCTGGACCGGTCGGTCGGTCGCGAGCAAGGACGGCGGCACATGACACTTGGTCTTCAGCCCCCATTAATTGTGTTGAGATCCCATCTGATCGCGTTGCGAGCCGCAGCTGGATTCCCCTTCCACACTTCGTGTGGACCGCGATTCCTCTGTCATAATTCCGACATAGTTGTCAAGCAGAAGCCTGCTTGATAAAGCAGTGAGTCTTCATCTGAATTCCACCGACATTTAATATGCATGGGAGTGAGTCAGCAGCTCAATTCCATTGCCCCACTCCGTGGGGCCCGCGGTTTTCCCTTCACGATCCCGATAGAGTTGTCAAGCAGAAGTCTGCTTGATACGACACGTGGTCTTCAGGACCCCTTTAATATGCGTGGGAGTGAGTCAGCAGCTCAATTCCATTGCCCCACTCCGTGGGGCCCGCGGTTTTCCCTTCACAATCCCGATAGAATTGTCAAGCAGAAGCCTGCTTGATACGACGTGTGTTCCGCATGCGCTTCGAAAAAAACTAGTGTAAACAATTAAACTTCTGTACAGTTAAAGCGTTCGAATTCGAATCTCTCTCTATCGAACTGCGACTCATTCGATGCGCCGAACGAAAAACCAGAATTCGCCCCCGTACAGACAGTTTTAGGATAGATAAGAATTAGATTTTGTTAGATGTACATCGGATTTGTGTTAGATACGCGTCGGTATCACACCGTGCTCGACACCCGACGTGGTGAGATGACATTTTCGTAATTTGGGCCAATTTGCTTCGCCTTCGCTGTCATGCTATTCTTGGGAGCATCTGCTCACTGGAGGACCTCCTCCGAATCTGCAGCTGAAGCACTTCCGTCTGATCAACCAAGCTCGACGTGATGGTGAGTCCATGAACCGCACTCTGTACGGTCGGATGGACATGCAAGCTACTATGGCTAATGTGAGTGTCAAGCTGAAACATCGCCGAGTGATGGCATTCTCTGAGCTGGGTTCTCAGTGTCGGTCCTTTCTTGGTCCAGTCACTTCTGGGATCAGATATCCCCCTGATCATGGTGTCTCCTTTGGTGGCGTGGGGCGTAGGAATCATGAGAAGCAAGGTTACTAGGAAGCTAGGTTATGAGGTCATGAGAAGCTAGGTTATGAGGTCATGAGAAGCTAGGTTACTAGGAATCATGAGAAGCTAGGTTGGTCAGGAAATCATCATACGATCTGATGGACAGGTTAGGTGGGAATAGCATGTTGATAAAGAGGAAGTCCATAGGGTTCCAGTCCATACACAGGTGGTTGACACATATCACTTTGCCTCCAGGGTAGGCACAGCTCTTAGGGTCCATCACCATTTTGGGGCGAAATGAAAGGGCTGATGCGTGGGCTGTAGTCATGGCGGCTTGGAGGCATATGGCCCACTGCAAAGTGGGTCTGCTTGTAGTGGACACTGTGGGGTATGACTGCACCATCTGTTGGAGCCTGCTGTATGCTTGAGTACAGGAACACAGGCAGTGGGCGGGTCTGTGTGCATGGATCTGAGTGGGAACTTGTGTTCCTCAGATCCCAGTATGGTAGGGAATTTAGTGGTGAAGTCATGCATGATTTGGGAAAGGGGAGGTCTGATCTTGATGGTGAAGGCTAGGGAACCAGGCATGTTGTTGAGGGATGTGTGGGTCAGTCCAACCTGGTCATTGGCTGATCAGAGTTGTTGATGAAATGGACCTGGTTGACATTCGTGTTGATCACTCCTAATGGGGTTCCAATAATGTCAGGTGAGCTGTTATGATGGATCCAGTGTTGTAAAGTGGTGGCTGTGTCTAGGTCAGATAGTGTGAGTGGTCCAGCTCCATCTATTGGTCCATCATAGTCCTCATAGTAAGTCATGGCTTGGTCACTTAGTTGATTCATCTCTCTCCTGGCCTGTGCCAGAGTCAGGTTGTCCAGCTCATCAGAAGGAGCAGTAGGTGAGTAGGGCGCTGCTGAACATGTGGGGGAATGATGATGGTGTATGGCGGGTCACCAACCTGCTGGGCATGTGGTGGTGGCCCAAATTCCTTGCCACGGTCTGACATGATCTGGGAGTAAACCCCCTAAGTGTAACGGTACATACAGAACCCTTCACGGGTACTCTGGCCGTCCAGCAAGGCATACGGGTACACCTACCGTACCCGTAAGCCACGTGACGAACGCACATGATACAGTACCATACCCATGTACTGCCTCATCGCTCTCAACGCGTACGTTGAATACATAGACACGAGCTACTCGGAACGAACCCTTCTACTCCTACCACGAAGACGTTCTTTCCAAGCAACTCTACATCCCCTACCTAGGTAACCCCCTTACTGTTCTGCTAGCTTACGCATATCGACTTACACATAAACATACATCACGTAGCCTGTTACACTAGACTAACCCCTCAAGCTGCTAAGTGCATCCTGAGCTGTTACACTGGTAGCGGAGCTGGTTTCGTTCCTTAGGGATCTCACGCATACACATACGCACGCATACGAAGTTTTCTTCGAATTTATCGCACCCGCCAGGACATCCTGTCTGTTTTCTGGCATTTGCTGCTCTTTTTTCCTGCTCTTCCCTGTGGCTACGAGTACACGTAGCGCCTGTTCTGTTCTCGCAGTGAACGGTCCTGTTAGGCTCGACACGCCCTAGGCCGTCTGCGACCCGTCTTGCATAGGCGTCTTTTCCTAGCCTGCCCTGCCCCTGTATGTATGGCCTACGCTCTCGATTCTTGCATTCACGTCCTGTCCTTTTGGTCATAGCTTCTAACCACTATGAATTAAACTCGATTCTACTAGCTAGTACTTTTGTTGCACCCATCGTATATTGAAAAAATACTACCCCCCTCGTACTTTTTTAGGAATGTCGATCCAGACGTTTTGTGATCGATTTACTATACCCCAGGACCAAAGTACGATACCCTTCATTTGGAATTCGCCCGTACACCATTATACTACCCCCTTTATCCCATTGTACGATACCTAGCCCAGAAATATACCTGGATTGTAGTAGAATTTTTACCTCTGAATCATACCCGGATTCTAGGAGAAATTGTATTCCCCCCGAACTGGACTTCTATCTATGTTACTGATCCGAGTACGATTCATACCTCTCCTTTTATTTGAACTGATACGTATCAGGGTGAAACACAAGGTAATCCCGTTGACCGAAGCAGTCGTAACCTTTCTCCAAACTTGTTAAATTCTCTTTGACTCTTGGCTGTGGCTCAGATTAAATAATACCTAACAATTTACCAAGTATTGAGCCCAACCATGGAGGCAGGGTTAAGTAATAAGCCAAGAACATGCCTTGTTACTTGCTATGGGTGGAACACAGGATAATCCCGTTGACCATCGCAGTCGTAACCTTTATCCAAACTTGTTCTCCACTCTTTTTCCTGTTTGCTGTAAGTCAGATTAAATAGTAACAAACGACTTCCAAAGTCTTGGGACGAACAATGGAGGCAGGGTGGAGTTATAAGCCAAGAACATGCCTTGTTACTTGCTCTGGGTGTAACAACGGGTAATCCCGTAGACCAACACAGTCGTCACCTTTCACCAGACTTTATCTCTACTCTGTCCCTCTTGCCTGTAGCTCAGATTAAATAAAACCTAACGACTTACCAAGTCTTGGGACGGACCACGGAGGCAGGGTAAGTTAAGTTATAAGTCAAGATCGTGCCTTGTTACTTGCTCTGGGTGTAACATAGGGTAATCTTGTCGACCGACACAGCCGTAACCTTTCTCCAAACTTTATCTCTACTCTTTTACTCTTGGATATAGCTGATATTAAATAAAACCTAACGAATTACCAAGTCGTGGGTCGAACCATGAAGTCAGGGTGGAGTTATAAGTCAAGATCGTGCCTTGTTACTTGCTCTGGTGTAACACAGGGTAATCTTGTCGACACACGCAGTGGTAACCTTTCTCCAAACTTGTTCTATACTCGTTTCTTGTTGGATGTAAATCATATTCAATTATATAAAACGACTTCCAATGTCTTGGTACGAACCATGGAGGCAGGGTTAAGTAATAAACCAAGAACATGCCTTGTTACTTGCTCTGGGTGGAACACGGGAAAATCCCGTCGACCATCGCAGTCGTAACCTTTATCCAAACTTGTTCTCCACTATTATCCTGTTTGCTGTAAGTCAGATTAAATAGTAACAAACGTCTTCCAAAGTCTTGGGACGAACCATGGAGGCGGGGTGGAATTATAAGCCAAGAACATGCCTTGTTACTTGCTCTGGGTGTAACAACGGGTAATCCCGTAGACCAACGCAGTCGTAACCTTCCACCAGACTTTATCTCTACTCTTTCCCTCTTGGCTGTAGCTCAGATTAAATAAAACCCAACGACTTACCAAGTCTTGGGACGAACCACGGAGGCAGATTTTGTTAAGTTATACGTCAAGATCGTGCCTTGTTACTTGCTCTGGGTGTAACACAGGGTAATCTTGTCGACAGACGCAGTGGTAACCTTTCTCCAAACTTGTTCTATACTCGTTTCTTGTTGGATGTAAATCATATTCAATTATATAAACGACTTCCAAAGTCTTGGTACGAACCATGGAGGCAGGGTTAAGTAATTAACCAAGAACATGCCTTGTTACTTGCTCTGAGTGGAACACAGGAAAATCCCGTTGACCATCGCAGTCGTAACCTTTATCCAAACTTGTTCTCCACTATTATCCTGTTTGCTGTAAGTCAGATTAAATAATAACAAACGTCTTCCAAAGTCTTTGGACGAACCATGGAGGCGGGGTGGAGTTATAAGCCAAGAACATGCCTTGTTACTTGCTTTGGGTGTAACAACGGGTAATCCCGTAGACCAACGCAGTCGTAACCTTCCACCAGACTTTATCTCTAATCTTTACCTCTTGGCTGTAGCTCAGATTACATAAGACCTAACGACTTACCAAGTCTTGGGACGAACCACGGAGGCAGGTTTAGTTAAGTTATAAGTCAAGATCGTGCCTTGTTACTTGCTCTGGGTGTAACACAGGGTAATCTTGTCGACAGACGCAGTTGTATCCTTTCTCCAAACTTGTTCTATACTCTTTTCTTGTTGGATGTAAGTCATATTAAATTATATAAAACGACTTCCAAAGTCTTGGTACAAACCATGGAGGCAGGGTTAGTTGAGTTATAAGTCAAGGCATGCCTTGTTACTTGCTCTGGGTGTAACACAGGGTAATCCCTGCGACTGATGCAGTCGTAATCTTTCTCCAAAGTCCTAACCTGTTCTACACTCTAGTTCTCTTGGATTTAGCTCAGAATAAATAATATCTAACGACCTACCAAAGAGAAGAGAAATATTTTGGAAATATTTTGACATTGTCGGATGACAGGATTACTGTGGCAGGTTCTAGGACACAATCTTGGGTTATAACTTCCCTTTGCCTCAATGATTTGAGCCAAGACTGTGCATGTGGTTAGATAATAATTATTCTGAGCATTGGCCGTCCCAAGAGGAACAGCAAGCAAGCGACACGGAAGAACGCTTTATCAGTCACCGGCAGGGGGGTTCAAAAGTTAAGAAAGGAGCTACTAGTAGCCAAATAAAGCTACAAAACATTGAACAACTTTTGCGAAGGACATTGACTGTTGCGATGCTGATAACTCTTGTCATGCGCACTCCAACTATGACCCAAATGTTTTGGAGTGGAGGTGCCCGGTATTGTTCAGACGCCTCGACGGAGGCACGGAGAGACAGACAGAGACGGAGAGACGGAGGAGAGAGACACGGGAGGAACTTAGGGCTTCATCGGATGACCGTGGCCCCCCCCCCAACCCTCCTGCGTCCTAGCTGTCAACTGAGATTTTCGAAGGTGCGCTCGCGTACTGCCGTACTGCCTAGCTTGGTCGAACCAACCGCGCTCCTCTCTTTCTTGTTTCTAGCGTTCTCTTCTCTATTGCCACTACTGCTCTGCTCCCGCACAAAGTCGCTGTCTTTCAACCATATAACTAGTTTGGCCGTGCTTCCGCAGCCACAGCAGCTTCACTCCTAGTATGGTCGAACCTACACGCGTACCTCCCTTCCTTCTTCATAGCGTTCGCTTCTCAATTGCCACTACTTTTTTCCTCCCACCCAAAGCCGCTGTCTTTAAACCATACTACCGGCTTGACCATATTCAATGCGTCGATCAGTTCACAGCTTTACTTGGGCGAATGCCATGCTTCCAGCCGAGGCGATTGAGTTTTGCGATTGAGGGTTGCTGATGGAAAGGGAGGGTTCGAATGTCGCAGGTAGCTAGTGCGCAGATTTGAATGTCGAAGGTTTGAACGTCGCAGGGCTGAATCTCGCTGGTGATCTTTTCTTGCCTGATTTCCTTGCGATCGTTTGCTGATGCGTAAACAATCATGCAAACGACACGATCAAATGCTCATCATGTCCATACACGGTGCCTCCCTGCCTCTCTGTTTGACAAATGCTAGCCTGCATGCCTGCCTGCATGCTTGCCCGCTTACGTACCTGCCTGCCAGCTTGAAACCTCACTGCTTGCCTGCGTACACCTGCCTGCCTCGCCGCTTCAGGGTGAGAGGCCTTGCTTCTGCTGAGAAGACTGCCTAATATTGATGCTAATTCATGATAATTGCTTGCACGTGAAGGACATGAGTGCACTTCACTTGTCATCAACACCTAATTGACCGTGTTCCTTTTTGTGCTGCTGCAGATGGAGCGTCTTGTTAATGCCACCTAGCTCTGGAGAAGGAGCTACTGCTTTCAGGGCTCAGCTGATGGCCAAGATCAATACATGTTCCTTGATCTGGATGCACAATGGAACACGATCAGTGCTGAAACTGTCTAAGTAAGTACTCATGCTATTTCATGATAATTACTTGCAATATGACGCTGTCACTACCCTTGCCCTTGTTTCTTTCTAATTCCTTGCCTATGTCTTTGCCTTTGTCTCTTCCTCTGTCACTTGCTCTGTATCTGCGTTACTGCCTTTGTCTACATCACAGTCACTGCAGCTGTATATTTCTCTACCACTATCTCTGCTTCTGTCTCTGTCTGCCATGTCAGTGCCCTCCCTCTGTCTATGTCTCGGCTACTATTACCGCCTATGTCTCTGTCTGCCACTTCCCTTGTCTCTGTCACTGCCCTTGCCTTTGTCTATTTTTCTGTATATGTTCACGTCTCCGTCTTTGACCCTGCATCTGATTCTGTCATTAACTCTGTCTATCTTTTCCTTCGTCTCTGCCTTTGCCTCTTTATATTTCTTTGTCTATGCCTATCTGTCTATGTCAGCTTCTGTCAGTTGCTCTGTATCTGTGTTAATTCCTCTGCCTGTGTCCATGTCACTGTCACTACCGCTGTCTATTTCTGTACCTCTATCAGTGCTTCTGTCTCTGTCTGCCATGTCATAGCCCTAACCTCTGTCTATGTCTCAGCCTTTGTTACCGCCTCTGTCTCTGTTTGCCGCTTCCCTTGTCTCTGTCACTGCCCTTGCCTTTTGTCTATTTTTCTGTATATGTTCACGCGTCCGTCTTTGACCCTGCATCTGACTCTGTCAGTACCTTTGTCTATGTCTTTGCCTTTGTCTCTTAATATTTATATGTCTTTGCCTATCTGTCTATTTCAGCCTCTGTCACTTGCTCTGTATCTGTGTTACTTCCTCTGCCTGTGTCCATGTCACTGTCACTACCGCTGTCTATTTCTGTACCTCTATCAGTGCTTCTGTCTCTGTCTGCCATGTCATTGCCCTAACCTCTCTCTATGTCTCTGCCTTTGTTACCGCCTCTGTCTCTGTCTGCCGCTTCCCTTGTCTCTGTCACTGCCCTTGCCTTTGTCGAACTTTCTGTATATGTTCACATCTCCGTCTCTGACCCTGCCACTGATCTGTCATTACATATGTCTCTACCTTTGCCTCTTACGCACTCCACCTAGGTTTAGGTCTATGTTGTCTAGCTTCTGTCACTTGCTCTGTATCTGTGTTACTGCCTCTGTCTCTGTCTATGTCACTGTCACTACTGCTGTCTATTTCTCTACCCCTATCACTGTCTCTGTCTCTGTCTGCCACTGTCACTGCCCTTGCATTTGTCTATCAGCGACACTAATTTGTGTTCCTTTTTGTGCTGCTGCAGATGGAGTGCTGGCATGCTGCACATGGAGTGCCGGGTGTCATCACTAGTGTCATGGGGTGTTGGGGGTCTATGTCATCACTAGTGTCATGGGGTGTTGGAGTTTGTGACATCACTAGTGACATTGGGTGTTGGGGGTTTATGTCATCACTAGGGACATTGGGTGTTGGGGGTCTACGTCATCACTACAGTCATGGGGTGTTGGGGGTTTATGTCATCACTAGTGTCATGGGGTGTTGGGGGTATATGTCATCACTAGTGTCATGGGGTGCTGGGGGGTTATGTCATCACTAGTTACATGGGGTGTTGGGGGTCTATGTCATCACTAGTGACATGGGGTATCGTGGGTCTATGTCATCACTGCAGTCATGGGGTGTTGGGGGTTTATGTCAACACTAGTGACATGGGGTGTTGGGGGTCTATGTCTTCACTAGTGACACGCATGTGGTATTGGGGGTCTATGTCAGCACTACAGTCATGGGTTGTTGGGGGTCTATGTCATCACTAGTTTTAAATAATCGATTATTACAATCCTCTTCAATTTAGGGTTCATCCATTGCCATCATATTCTGTAACATAGATGTTCCATGCCATGTTGCCCCACGAGCCTACCTATACATATATATATATATATATATATATATATATATATATATATATATATATATATATATATATATTCTCTATTATTTATGTATATTATTATTTATTATTTAAATATATCTACAGTGCAAGCACTGCTCCTACCGACCCCATGAATTGTACCCGGATTATAGTAAGATTCCTGCCCCAGAATTATACCCTGAATCGAAGAATTCCCCAAAATTTCCCCCAAAATTCACCAGAATCCCCCCAAATTTGCCCAATTTAATCCCCCAGAATCTCCCTGAATTTCCCCCCAAATTCACCGGAATCCCCCCAAATTTGCCCGATTTATTCCCCCGGAATCCCCCTGAATTTCCCCCCAAATTCACAAAAATCCCCAAATTTGCCCAATTGATTCCCCGAGAATTCTCCAGAATTCTTACCCCATAATTCTACCCGAATTGTAGTATAATTCTTACCCCATAATTATACCCGGATTCTAGTATAATTATTCCCCCATAATTCTACACGGATTCTTGTAGAATTCTTACACCGGAATCTACTAGGGTAATATACTAGGGCTAGTATATTGGCATAGTACAAATTTGACGGTTTACGACACCATCTGATGGTTTACTACCCCTATCGTATTAACATTTACTACCCCTATCGTATAAAAAAAATACGACCAAATGCAATAAAAACAACCATTGGGTCGTAATAAATAAATACTAGTCAAAATGGGGTATAATAGAATCGAGTTTAATTCATAGTGAACGCTCTATTCACAAGCATCTTCCTCGCGGATTGATCGATAGACCTCGGCCGTACTTGCTTTAATTAGGGTACTTCGCGAGCCTGTCCTGCGGCTCTCCCTGCTTGCTGCATCATTTACTCGTGCTGTCCACCTGCTATCTTGCTCATTCTGTCGCGCAATTCGATTCGTCGGTGTACTTCCTTGCTTGCCCTGTGGTCCGTGCCTTCGCAGTGCTAATCTCCCTCATCGTATTCTGGACGAACGCGTCATTCACAGTTACGCTTGAGGCATTATCAGCTCGTTACGCTCGCAAAGTTTACTAGTCCCTGTGGCAGGTGATATTTTGGCTTTCCTAGAGTTGCGAGTAAATCCCCCTCTCTAGCCCACCACTCATCCTTGTCCAGCCTACTGACTTGTGTCGTTGCCTGTGCAGAATGGCCTCCCACATAATTGCAACCCCGGGCACCGACGCCGCTGCTGAGCAGCCTACGACGTCAGTGGTCGACACCAATCCTGAGAGATTGCGTCGTCCGACACTGAGCCCGACACGGAGTTCAATGCGACGCAGGACGAGCCCGCCTCTGTCGACGCACGGCCCTCTGTTTCAGTGGGCACGCGGCAACCTCTGTTTGCGGGCTTCACGGGTCTGGCGGCACCCTCGGGTGCGCCGATCGCGATCCCACCTCTGGGCGCTGGCGCTGGCGTTGCCCCTCCAACGCCGCTGCTGTGCAGCCTACGACGTCGCTGTCGTTGTTGCGTGTCGCCTACGACGTCGCAATCCCGAGGGAATCGCGTCGTCAGACGCCGACCCTGACACTGAGCTCCCGGCGACGCAGGATGGTTCTGCCTCCATCGGAGAGCGGCCTTCCGTTTCCGTCGGCACGCTGCGACCTCTGGTCGCGAGCTTGGCCGATCTGGCTGCATCCTCGGGTGCGCCAACAGCCACGCCCGACGCCGACGCCCACGACGCAGCCCACGCATCCCCCCAATTTGAGGGAGGCATGTCGTCGCTCAAATGTCTCTCAAACGTCGCTCAAATGTCGCTCAAATCTCGTCGGCCACAGACCCCACTTAGAGCTGACGCCAGGACCTTCGGCCTGAGTATGGCTTTCGGCCCCGACAGGACCAGGGAGCCTCCGACGTATGAGAATGATTTCTCAACGAGCGACGGGCTAATACAGCCCGATTGACTCTGCCGCAGCCGTGTGCCCTTTTCCGACAACCTCAGCACAAGTTGCTACACGTGTCGCCCAATCAGGCACAGCACTCAGAAGTGTCCGACGCGTGTCCGACGACCTGGCCATATTCCGAGCGACAGTTTCATCCACTTGACAGATTTTGCCAGGTCATGGCCCGCCGTAGCCGCGCAATTTCTAGCCGCGCCAGGTCTAGCCGCGCCAGGTCAGCCAGGTCTAGCCGCGCCATATCTAGCCGCGCCAGGTCTAGCCGCGCCGATCTAGCCGCGTCAGGCCGCGCCAGGCCAGCCAGGTCTAGCAGCGCCAGGTCTAGCCGCGCCAGGTCTAGTCGCGCCAGGTCATGGCCCGCCATAGCCGCGCAATTTTGCCAGGTTATAGCCCGCCTTAGCCGCGCAATTCCACGCAAATGCTCCTCAGCATTTCGCGACCCGATGGCACGCCATATCACACGACAGAGGAACCGACTGTTGTGCCGATGCAGTCACCTGCGGCAGACATCCATAATGATCACGTCCGACCGCGTGGGTTAAATACCCCGCCACGCACGGATACTCCTGACCACCGCCTCCCCACGCTACAGAGGACCGACGACACGTTTCGGGATTCGCAAAGCGGATCTCCGAATTCACACAGAGTTGTGACTCCTTGACGAGAATAGGGTGGACAAGGGCACACGCGCAAAAGCCGCGGCGATGGGTCATGGCGTGAGACGCTGTCCTCGAAGTCCGGTTCGCTAATACCCTATTTCTCAGCTGAATTTAGCGGTCCTGTACGCATCCCCTTGGACGAATCGTGGGCCTCGAGCAACACGATTGGGGTAGGATAGTTTCGTGACGTGGGTCGAGACGCTATTAACGCTCGACATATATCAGAATTATCCCCACGTGTACCATCCCACGTGTTCGACATATTTCGTATTGAAATATTTCGGAAATATTTTCGGAAACGCACGTCGCTCTTACCCGACTACACAGATGTGGCATGCGCCAGCACTCTCGCTCCCTGCAGGATTACTTCCATAAAATCAAGCCGGAGTTTCGCAAGGTCCCCGACCTGACGACCCTCAAGCGACTGAATGTCTTCGCATGGGCTTGTCCGACGCTCTCCGTGCTCTTACGCCCGCTAGAAACGGGAACGTTGTCTGACACGACGGAATATTGGTTCCACTACCTGCAGTGGAGCGAGGCGAGACAGAACGCCGTCGCAAAAGGGCAATGCCTTCACGGACCAAAGCGCCAGTCAGGAGAAAGGGGCAGGAATAATCAAAAATCATGTTACCCCCCCTCCGACTTCGATTCTTTCTCTTCGCCGGGCATGAACCATCGACGCTGTTGAAGAGTTCAACTCTAGTCGACACAGAGCCCCAAGCTGAAGGATGTCGGAGAGTTGACCTCTCATCCGACAATTTCCCATGCTTTCGGCCAACGGTAGTAGTACCCCGGCTGGCCCTTTCGGGTGACAGAACACAGGCCGAGGGGGTAGACGACGTAGCGGATCGCAACGACCGCAGACCTTCAAGCAGAGTGGATCGCCAGGGTCGCAGGTCCTCAGCTTGCAAGGTGCGATCGACGTAACAAAGGCAGTCTACTTCGGCCCCGATCCTAAGGAGCACATCCCCAGTGGTGGACGGAGGTACCGAACGCCGTTGTTTCCACCCGACTACATACAAGGATCAATAAAGCTATTCTCGATCTCACTGCACTTGTTTTACCGCAATCATCCAACCCTCTTCCACGATAAACCGAGCCCTACGGTGTCCGATAAATATAGAATATTTGGCACGGGTCGGAGCGACACGTTCATACCAAGGTCTTCCCTATACAGAAGGCCGACACGTGGTTGGAACCGGTAACGTTCTCCATTACAAGCAGTCGGACGAGGCACGACGAAGCACCAGAGCAATACTTGACGGGTATTACGAAACAAATGCTCTACGGCTGCGACGGGGTCCACCCGTGCAGTCGAGATACATTTATTGGCGCATTGGGCGCCCCCTCTGATTCTTTTTTCATAGCTGATCCATGGAGTGGCCCGACAGAAATTCTGATCGGTGCTCCATCAAGGGCGCTAAAGTAATAGCGCTCATACAAACGAGTAGCCCATTGATGCGCTCGAGTAGTCGCATGCCGGCCGGCCCTATGTTAGGGATGAAACACAGGCTTGTGCAAATCCTGGATCCGACACTCCTCCTCCTCCAAATTCTACCGCGCATATAAAATAACCTCCACCTCGCACCCTGACAGGATCCGCGAGGCCATGACGTTCCCAGCCAGCAGCGCACCTGCACCACCGGCGCGCCTGCTTCACCTTACTTACTTACGGATCTCAGTACAGAGCCCTGCACATTACGAGCTGGCGGGGCAAGCGCTCTTACAACGACGACAAACTTGCCACCACCACCGTTGTCCACGTCCAATGGGCCCCAACCATCATGCACAACGACCATATCAACTCCTGCACACGCATGGGATACAGCATCCACCACTGCACACCTCTCACCCCCACTACCTCCACCATACACTGGAAGCCTCAATCTCACCATGCGGCTCACCTTGTTGAACTGGTAGGACAACCAACATATGACCAATTAACCCACACCTTTAAAACCACTCCTCCGATAACCACATACCTCAATCCCAGGAAGGACACCCACCTCACTAACCTCCAGCAACAAGGCCAATGGGCCACCTCCCCAGGATTTAATGCTGACAACCACAACCTTGTTCACAAACTTCTGAAAATTGACACACACGACAGGCACCCAGACTGGGACATTCAACCACCCTCAGCCTACATTATACAAACAGGCATCCTCACTACTCTGGATGGCCAATCCACACACACACATACCAACGTTTCATATCTTTATAAACCCACAGGTCACTGTCTTGGGCACATTCCCAACGACAGGCTCACCTCTCTTACACAAAACTATGACCACTTTAAAAATCACCACCCAACCAAATGGAACCAACTGACCCAAGGAGGAACATACCACACTGACTTAGCTGCCCTCTTCACCAGATACAGAGCTGCTCCTGCTGCCACTAACATTCTGTCTCCCTTCCTCTACCAAGCAGCATCTGCTCTGGGCATTACTCACCATCGTACCTCCAATCCTCTTAGCTACGACCAAAGCCTCACCAGCTTCTCTTCTACCAGCCCTGCTGACCAGCTCTTTGGCTCCAACCAAGACCCCTTTCTTACCATCTGGACTGGGGGCTCACTGGTGGACATTCCCAACTCCACCACACAAGCACACCAAGCTCTAAGGTGGGCTCTAGCCAGTGCTGACCATGCTGAAAATACTCTCAGCCCTACCTGCACCCTGATGCTCCTCCCTGATGACCTTGCTGCCCCTTACAAAACTCTCCTCCACCACTCCTGGATCCACTACATTGACTCTAGACCACAGTCTGAATTTTATACTACCTCTGAAATATGGCTTGGCAGCAAATCTCACACCCCACCCTCCACTCAAAAATTACACCTCATCCTTATATGCAACCCTCACAGCCAAGAGACTTACTTTCCTAAACTCCCAGACTTTATTGACCAATGGACATACTACATGCAAAGCCTCTCCTCATCCTGGGAGCCCTCTACTATCACACCACCTTCCACACTTACTTTCACTGACATTGTCATCACCTACCCTCGGAAACTTAAATCTCTTGCCAAAAATCCCTGGCAACCTCTACTCCACCAAAACCCTCCCCCCTCTCCTCTTACCATTACCCACCCCTGTTTTTACCTTGCTACCCCCTCCTCTGGCCTCCAGGTCTACACAGATGGTAGCCTAATAAAAGGTAAACCAGGGCATCCTAGCAAAATAGGTGCTGCAGTATATGTCCCGGCTGCAGGACAAAGCTACACCATCAACCCTGGGGGAATAGGGGCCACCAAAACTAACAACCGGGCAGAATTGGTAGCCATCCACCAAGCCCTTCTCAACATTGATTATGACAAATCTCTTACCCTTCATACAGGCAGCCTCTGCTCTCTTCAACTTATAAAAAAAATGATTCATGACCCCACCACAACAACCCGTTCCATTCATACTGAATTACTGCAATCAATTCAAAAACACCTCATTCAACGCATCCTGCATGGCTCACACACCACCCTTTGTAAAGTCCGTTCCCACACAGGTATCCTTGGAAATGACAGAGCAGACACTCTGGCACGCAAGGCAGCTGAGCACCCTACCTCAACTAATTTTACTGATAACACTGGGGAAATCCTCCGCCACAATGTTTACTGGCCTACAGTTCAACCTCCTCGTACACCCATGGGAGATATCCCCCCAAGAATTTTAGCACCTAACCTTACACGAGGTATCACCTCTAACCTACCCACTAGCTGCCACCTTGGTCAACACCCTCTTAAAGGGATTTATGCAACCACCTGGGCTGAAAACACCCCCCACCAACTTCCTCAAGCAAGTAACAAATTTTTGACCTCAACCCTTATCCAACATAAAACTAAATTCCACATCCTTAAAGCCCGCTGGGGTAGACTGTGGAACCGTAAACTTGCATTCCGCTGGAAACTCCCTTATATTACCAGCACTCACCCACCCACGAACTCCCTATGCCCCATCTGCCACACCTGTGAGGACGGAGCGGGCCACATCCTGGCGGGTTGCACACACCGGACTTTCAAGGGGCTCTACATCAAGAGACATGACGCCGCAGTGCGACTCATCCACAAGGCCATCTGCACAGGAGCCCTAGGATCTCGCAGAATGATCATGGACGCTGGCAAGGAAGAGGACCTTCCCAGGGGGGTCCTGGGCAAACGTCTCCCCGACTGGCTACGCCCCTCCACTATTACTGTAGCGGATTGGAAGAGGATGAGACCTGATCTTGCCGTCCTACCTGACATAGACTCTCCTACCTGTATGTCTGATAAAGAACTCTAGGTTCTTGAGCTTGGATACTGCTCTGATACTAATCACGCTGCTAAGTTTATTACTAAACATGCCCAACATGTTGAATTAGTCAATGGCCTTCGATCGGCTGGATACCTTGTTCACTATGAAGTTATTACCGTTGGTACAACTGGTACTATTCCTACTTCTTTTTTGACTTCTATGACCACTCTTGGACTTCAGAGATCCTGTGCCCTCAAACTGGCGGACACAGTCCATTCTCACACCATTACTAGTTTCCAGAGTATTTTACAGTGCAGACGCTTTATGGAAACACACCCCGGGTCGATACTTGGGGACTAGCACACAGACCGTCCCCCCTCTCAGGTTTTGTCTTACCAGCTGTATTGTGCCGGTGCTTCCCAACCGGGGTGAAAAACCCCCGCATTAAGCTGCACTGGCATGATGGGGCTACGGTGCCTGTTGTTCAGGCATCGGTGGTAATTATTTTTACTGAGATGGTCCTACGGTGACTATAGCTAGCTCCGGCTTACGCTATGGTGTCCTTAACTTCACGTCCTGTGAGTAACGGTTCTACACGGATGTAACAATTTCAATTTCAATTTGAAACACAGGCTGATGAGGTCGAACAACCTGCGGATGCCAATACGATTACACGACAGGTCCTTCTCCCCAGACTACACGACATTTCAGTCCAACGAGGCACGGGGTCCCTGCAGACATATTCCCATCAGTCCCGCAAAGTACCAGACCTCACTGTCCGCGAGCGATATAATATTTCGCACGGGACTTATTGCTGACCTCCGACCAAAATATTTGCGGTCGGAAAATGGGTGCATTGTTCGATTCGATGGTCGACGTATTCCGCTATCTGCAGCTAGACATGTCCCGACATACGCAGCAGCAACGACGGGCAACAGAGCGGGGGCTACATGTACACAGGTCAACGAATCGATCCCTGAGATCGGCAGACACTAGGTACCCTTCTTCCGACATGGCCATTTATGCTTCGCTGGCGTTACGATCTATAGACGAGACCGACAATCGAATTCTCGTCCGACAAAAAGCCTAAAGTTGGACGCACGCCACGAGTAGCCCTTTGATGCGCTTGAGTAGTCGCATTCTGGCCGGCCCCTTCGGGGAGCTAAACAGGCCGAATAGGTAGAGAGGATCCCGTCGTACGCAGCAGATCGCAGACCTGCCAGCAAAGTAGATCGCCAGGGTCGCAGGTCCTTAGCTTGCAAGGTGCTGATCACGCTCTCAACGACGCGACCAAGGCAGTATACTTTGGCCCCGCACCTGAGGAGGGCATCCCCAGTCCGGTTGAAACCCGTCGATTACAAAACTGGTGGTCGGAGGCATTGGATCCCAAAGTTCGCGAAAAACAAATCGCTGCCAGACGGTCAACGAAGTGCATCCGTCGCAGTCACGCACAACAACATACAAACACTTTCCCCGTGCTCACTACGCGAGCCAATCGGGTATACGAAGTCAACTCCGCGACAGCCCCGATATGCTTTTAAACGCCCGATCTGGCGCGAAACAATTGCTGACATTGGCGGATTCGGGCGCGACGGGTTGCCTTATGGAAAGGCAAACGACTGATGATCTCGGTTTGCACATCTACCCTTGGGAAAACGAACGCGACGGATTCACTTGCGCTAACGACTGGATTATCAAAATCTGCGGGACGGCCACGCTCCCTATCCACATACAACGATATGTTGGCAAAGCGTTTGTCCATGTCGTCGACAAACTTCTTGGAGGATTAGATTTAATCCTCGGATCCGACTGGATGCGCGACAAAAGGGCCGTCCTCGATTACGGTCGCATGACCATGTCGCTCAAACGGTACGGCTGCTGTATAACCCCTATTAACAGGCAGCGGGACGAAACGGCTCATTCCTTCTTCACCATAGCGCTATCGGGCAAGTCAACTGATGACCCGGTCATTACGGGTCGCAAAGCAGCAAAGCTTTTGAAGGCTGGCGCGAATCGCGGGCGGAGTTACCGGCGTCAAATGTCACTGCTGATGAAAGAGCGAAATTGCTCACGAAATTATTGCCGTCCGACGGACCGTTACCTGGTCCGCCAGTGGCTAGCATGGATTTCGAAAATTGGATCCACGACAACATCCTTGACCACGACGATAAAACGCTCATCTCGGCCAGCGATCTGCGAGCCCTCCTATGGAAATATCGCAAAGTCTTCAACAATTTGCCGATGGGGACTCCTAACCATCGCGTCATCCCTCACGTCATCAAAACGCAAGACAATGCGTACGCCCCGTATCGCAGGAATCGTCGCATGAGTCCAGCCGAGACATTGCTATGTGAAGAATACGTCTCCGATCTTTTACAACAAGGCTTCATCGCCCCGAGCTCGTCCCCGTACGGAGCGCCTATTATGATCATAGCGAAACCAGGCGGAACGGGATACCGTGTTGTTTGCGATTGGCAAGCACTCAACAACATTACGATTAAAAATAGGTATCCCCTTCCCCGTATTGACGAGACCATTGACCGTCTAGGTGGAGCTACTTTGTTTAGTTCCCTAGACCTCACGTCTGTTTACTACCAAATACGTATATCGGACGAGGACGCGCCGAAGACTGCGTTCACTAAGTACCCCGATGGGTCAGTTCGAATTTAAAGTCCTTGGGATGGGGTTGGCAAACGCGCCGGCCACGTTTCAAGCAGTCACGAACCAAATATTCGCGCCCTACTTGCACAAGTTCGTTGTGGTCTACTTAGACGATATCTTGTTTTACGGACGCACTCCGGCGGAACACTTGGCCAACTTGGCCACGGTCCTCCAAGTCCTCCAGGACAACGAATTCTACGCGAAGCTCTCCAAATGTTCATTCAACAAGACAGAGGTTAAATTCCTTGGTCATTACATTGGACGCGAAGGAATTAAAGTTGATCCGAAAAAGGTTAGCACAGTCCGCGACTGGCCTACTCCAAAGACGGCAAAACAAATCGGCTCATTCCTCGGTTTGTGCAATTACTTTCGCAAGTTTACCCAAGGATATTCATCCCTCGCCGCCCCTCTTCAGACATTGTCTAACATCAAGGGTGAGCTTGGCCCCTTGTTCAAGAATGAACATCTCGTAGCATTCGAAGGCCTCAAAGAAGCCTTGCTTTCCGCCCCAGTCCTCGCGCTTCCGGATTTTAGCAACCCGTTCGAAGTCATTACTGACGCATCCTTACTTGGTACGGGCGCGGTGCTCTTACAAGATAAACACCCCATCGCCTTCGCCAGCAAAAAGTATATCCCAGCAGAGCTGAACTATACGACGACTGAACAAGAAATGCTAGCGATCGTCCACGCGTTGACCGAATGGCGGTGCTATCTCGAAGGTTCCCACATGACGTTGGTCACTGACCACAATCCGCTCACTTACTTCGATACCAAAGCGGTCCTTTCGCGACGCATGGGTCGATGGCAGGAGGACCTCGCGCCCTTTAGCTATACTTGGGAGTATCGCGCTGGTCGCAATAATATGGCTGACCCAGTTAGTCGCAACCCCAACCTCTCCGCCCCCGCCGACGTCGCGGTAGCGCACCAGCTGTTGGTGTTCTCGCTCTTGGTCAGCAAATGTCGTCCTCGATCAAGGAAACCTCGCCCTGTGGCGGTCGGTCCAACAGTCGTTGATATCCTACCCCGCCCTCCAACGTTCCTGCCCGCACCTTCGGTGCCAGTCAAGGAAACGCGTCGACGCAGACGCCCGATGCCCTTGGCGTCGCCTCCCTCGTCTTTCTCCATCATGGATCGAATTTTGGCTGGGTACAAAACGGACTCAAACTTCACGCCGGGCTGCAAGCGCCTCCGTGATAAATTTTCCAGAATCGGGTATTGGTTCAAGAAAAACAAGTATGGCCGCGAATTTTTATGCGTCCCCCTTGACGCAGCATATTATCCGCGAAGCTCACGATCCGGTTTACATGGGCCATTGCGGTCGCACCAAAACGTTGGAACTGGTCACACGCACTTTTACTTGGGCCAAAGTCACGGCAGATGTGACTGCCTTCGTCCAACAGTGCCATAAGTGCCAAACGAACAAACCCGGAAACGCAAAGCCGAACGGTACCGTGGTTCCCGTGGAAATTCCAGACAAGTTCTGGGAGTGCGTCTCCACCAACATCGCCGGGCCATGATGCCATCGCTGTGTTCGTCGACAAGCTGTCCAAGATGGTTCATGTCGAACCTTGTCATACGACGATTAACGCAGAGGAATTCGCTTCCACTATGAATAAAACAGCATTTTACGAACTAGAATTTGGCTTGGAAAATTCTACGAACCCCCCTCGTAAAATGTTGGGCTCTACTTCGTAAAAAGCGGACACCCCCTCGTAATTTTAGGTTTACGAACTAGGATTTGATGGTTCGTAAACTGAATGGAGCTGGTTCGTAAAATTCCGGCACCCTTTTATTACGAACTAGGATTTGATAGTTCGTAAACTAAATGGTGCTGGTTCGAAATATACCGGGCACCCTTCGTGGAATAACCCTCCTTGAATACCGGGAATTTGGTCCCGGATTGTAGTATTTAATACTGGACCGACCCTTTTCTTACTATGTAAATTCGGGACCTGGGCTCCGGGCTAGGTTAGGTTCCGGGTGTTTCAGGGATTGGGTCCCGGTTTTTTTTTCCAGGCAGTGCTTGCACTGGAGACTTTGGATCATACGAGATGTATCGATGGATTGCACTGTTTTATTTACAGACACATTTTTTTTTTGCAGGTCGTCGTCAACCGCGATGGTAGCTTGTCCAGTTGAGGTAGGAGACCGCTCCCTACCCGCGTACGACGGGCTCCCTTAACACCACGCCCCACCAGGCGTTATCATTACAGACATTTTTAAGACTGAAAAATTCGAATTCAAAAAAGTGATATTGAACAGTAGCTATTATAATTTGGCCATTTACAAATTCTCCTCATTTGTGGGAGAAATTGTACCCATGAATTGGGCCTAGAAAATAGTACTCATCAGTAAGTATGAGTACCCTCTGCACTGACTACTAAAATAATAAGTACCAGGGTACCCTGATGAGCTCTGACTAGTATATATAGTATATGTTCCCCCCCCCCCCCCCCGGCCACCCCCACTGGCTAGTCTAGCTATAGCTACTATTATATGATGAGTGATAGCATCAGGTGCAGTGTCATCATCAGGCTTCTATCTTGATCTTGTCCCTCTACTCATCCCAGCATGCTGATGACTTGCTCCTTGTCCACCATGCTGCAATATGTGGAAGTCACTGCCTGCCGGAGCTGCAGGAGCATGAAAGGAAGGAGGTGGAATTAGAAGATTATTAGTTGCTTGACCAAGCACAAGCCACTTGAATAATCAACGAATCAGCAAGCAAGAAAGCGTTCACGTGGTAGCAATTACGATGATGAGACAGATAGATGGTGCAGCATATAAGACACATGGTGCAACATACAAGACAGATTGTGCAGCATACAAGACATATGGTGCAATGTACAAGACAAATGGTGCAGCGTACAAGACACATGGTGCAGCGTACAAGACAGATGGTGCAGCATACATGACACATGGTGCAGCATACAAGACAGATGGTGCAGCATACAAGACATACGGTGCAACGTACAAGACAAATGGTGCAGCGTACAAGACACATGGTGTAGCATACAAGATAGATGGTGCATCATATACGACACATGGCGCAGCATACAAGACACATGGTGCAGCAAGGCAAATCATGCTGCATACAAGCCAAATGGTGCAGCATACAAGACACATGGTGCAGCATACAAGACACATTGGTGCAGCATACGAGACATATGGTGCAACGTACAAGACAAATGGTTCAGCATACACGACAAATGGTGCAGCGTACAAGACAGATGGTTCAACCTACAAGACAAATGGTGCAGCGTACATGACATATGGTACAGCATACAAGACAGATGATTCAGATCTACTCACATGTGTTGGTTCTGTAACAACATATTGCCACTAGTGTAGCCTAGTCAGGGGAGACTTCTTGGTGTTGTTCTCCCATTGTCTTCAAGGTACATAACACCTCTTGTCGTCGCTTGCGTCAGGAGCAGGAACCTAGTAAACAGGCAGGTGTCAATCATCAGACAGCAGGCAGGCATTTGTCAATCATGGAGGTACATAGGCATGCATGCAGGTGTGAAGCAGGCAGGCAGCAGAGAGAATTCAAGCAGGCGAACAGGTAACTAAGCGGGCAAGCATGCAGGCAAGCAGGCATTTAATTGACAAACAAGGAGGCACCTCGTACCTCTGATGCAACAGCTGGAAGTAATCAGCTAGGATGTACTGGTGCCCTGAACACATCAGGTGGGCGCATCATGGACAGCAACAGGTGGGAGTGCAGGAAGTTGGGGGAGGGGAAGGAAGTTGAGGTAGGGCAAACAGGAAGTTGAGGTAGGGCAACAGCAGGAGGTGTGAGGTAGGGCAGGAAGTTGAGGTAGGGCAACAGCAGCAGGAAGTTGAGGTAGGGCAACAGCAGCAGGTGTGAGTGCAGGAGGTTGGCCAGGAGGAGGTACGGCCACTGCATGTGGAGGTGGACCAGGTTGCAGCAACCGAGCAAGCGGCTGAGCCGCAGGTTCGGCGTCTGAGTCATGGATTGCTTGTCGACCTCAGGCAAGAAAGGACCAGCAGCGATTCAAACCTTCGACTTTCAAACCTGCGCAACTACCTGCGGCCTTCGAATCCTCCCTCTCCATCCGCAACACTCAATTGCAACACTCAATCGGCTTGCCTGAAAGCATGACATTCGCCCAAGTAAAGCTGTGTACTAATCGACGAATTGAATATGGTCCAGCAGGTAGCATGGTTGAAGACAGCGGCTCTGTGCAGGAGTACAGCAGTAGTGGTTTGGTTCAGTGATGCGAAGCATTGTTTAGAAGGCGCACGCAATCGTCTGCCATTTCGCAGATCTAGATGGTGTCTTCTTGGAAATTTGAACGACGAGGAGGGTTGGGGGTGGGGGGGGGCGGTGTGTGTGTGGGGGGGGGGGGGGGGGGGGGGGGGGGGGGGGGGGGGTTGCCGCGACAAATTGAATAGCCGAAAGTTGACAGCTAGGACGCAGGAGGGTTGGGGGCGGGGGGGGGGGGGCACGGTAATCCTATCATCCTACTGTGTCGGACTATTTCCAAACTCTTTCTCTATTCTTTTCGCTTTCGCCCCCTCTGACCCCCAGTGTCCTGTGTTTGAACAATACCGGGCACCTCCGCACTCTTGTCCATAGCTCATAATAATTATTATTTAACCACATGCACAGTCTGAGGTCAAACCATTGAGGCCTTGGGAAGTCATAACCCAATATTATGTCCTGGTGCCTGCCCAGCAGGAATGTAACCCACGCTAAATAATCCTGTCATTCGACGGTGTCAAATTCTTTCCAAACTCTTTCTCTTCTCTTTTCTTCTTGGCAATAGTCCAGAATAATTATTATTTAACCACATGCACAGTCTGGGATCAAACCATTGAGGCCTTGGGAAGTCAAAACCCAAGATTATGTCCTAGTGCCTGCCCAGCAGGAGTGTAACCCACGTTAATCCTGTCATCTGACGGTGTCAAATTCTTTCCAAACTCTTTCTCTTCTCTTTTCCTCTTGGCCATAGCTCATAATAATTATTATTTAACTACATGCACAGTCTATGATCAAACCATTGAGGCCTTGGGAAGTCATAACCCAATAATATTTCCTGGTGCCTGCCCAGCAGGGGTGTAACCCACGCTAAATAATCCTGTCATTCGACGGTGTCAAATTCTTTCCAAACTCTTTCTCTTCTCTTTTCCTCTTGGCCATAGTCCAGAATAATTATTACTTAACCACATGCACAGTCTGTGATCGAACCATTGAGGCCTTGGGAAGTCAAAACCCAATATTATGTCCTGGTGCCTGCCTAGTGGTGTAACCCACGCCAATCCTGTCGGCCGACCATGTTGAACTCTTTCCATGATTGTGATTGTACAGGAGGCGGAGAGAGATGGGAAGGAAGATGGGCTTGGGGGTTCGGTTAGTTACAAGAAAGAGAGGCATAGCTATCTAAAAAAAGATAACAAGAGGGCAGTTATATATTAGGCTTGTTTACCGGAGTTTAGGGGATGTGCTTCTTCGCTTGACTGGAGTTAGCTGTAGCGTATATAGAGCTGTAGTGTGGAGGGGAAGTCAGCAAGTCAGTGAGTTAGTGAGTCAGTGACTCAGTGTGTCATTGTGTCATTGAGTCAGTGAGTCAGTGAGTCAATCAGTAAGTGTGTCAGTGACTCAATACGTTAGTGAGTCAATCAATCATCAGTGAGTCCGTGAGACAATCAGTCAGTGAGTCTGTGAGACAATCAGTCAGTGAGTCTGTGAGACAGTGCTTCAATTATTCAGTGAGCCAGTGAGTCTGTGAGTCTGTGAGTTAGTGAGTCAGTGAGTCAGTGAGTCAATGAGTCAGTGGTTCAGTGTGTTAGTGTGTCATTGGGTCATTGAGTCAGTGAGTCAATGAGTCAGTGAGTCAATCAGTTAGTGAGTCAGTGACTCAATGAGTCAGTGAGTCAATCAATCAGTGAGTCAGTGAGACAATGAGTCAGTGAGTCTGTGAGACAATGATTCAGTGAGTCAGTGAGTCAGTGACTCAATCAGTCAGTGATTCAGTGAGTCTGTGAGTTAGTGAGTCTGTGAGCCTGTAAGTTAGTGAGTCAGTGAGTTAGTGAGTCAGTGACTCAGTGTGTCATTGTGTCATTGAGTCAGTGAGTTAGTGAGTCCATCAGTAAGTGAGTCAGTGACTCAATGAGTCAGTGAGTCAATCAATCAGTGAGTCCCTGAGACAATGAGTCAGTGAGTCTGTGAGACAATCAGTCAGTGAGTCTGTGAGACAGTGCTTCAATTATTCAGTGAGCCAGTGAGTCTGTGAGTCTGTGAGTTAGTGAGTCAGTGAGTCAGTGAGTCAATGAGTCAGTGATTCAGTGTGTTAGTGTGTCATTGAGTCATTGAGTCAGTGAGTCAATGAGTCAGTGAGTCAATCAGTTAGTGAGTCAGTGACTCAATGAGTCAGTGAGTCAATCAATCAGTGAGTCAGTGAGACAATGAGTCAGTGAGTAAGTGAGACAATGATTCAGTGAGTCAGTGAGTGAGTAACTCAATCAGTCAGTGATTCAGTGAGTCTGTGAGTTAGTGAGTCAGTGAGCCTGTAAGTTAGTGAGTCAGTGAGTCAGTGAGTCAGTGAATCAGTGAGTCAGTGTGTCAATGTGTCATTGAGTCATTGAGTCAGTGAGTCAATGAGTCAATCAGTCGGTGAGTCAGTGACTCAATAAGTCAGTGAGTCAATCAATCAGTGAGTCAGTGAGACAATGAGTCAGTTTGCCAGCGAGACAGTGATTTAGTGATCCAGTTAGTCAGTGAATGAGCCAGTGAGTGAGTGACTCAATCAGTCAGTGATTCAGTAAGTCTGTGAGTAAGTGAGTCTGTGAGTCAGTGAGTCAGTGAGTATGTGAGTTAGTGAGGCAGTGAGTCAGTGAGTTTGTGAGTCAGTGAATCAGTGATTCAATGTGTCAATGCGTCATTGCGTCAGTGAGTCAGTGAGTTAGTGAGTCAATCAGTCAGTGAGGCAGTGAGTCAATCAGTTAATCAGTCAATCAGTCAATCAGTCAGTGAGACATTGATTCAGTGATTCAGTGATTCTGTGAGTCAGTTCCTATAATAAGCCCACGGACCCCACCCCAGGGCCGTGCGTGTGCGTGACTGCGTGTGCGTGTGCGGGTGCGTGTGCGGGTGCGTGTGCGGGTGCGGGTGCGGGTGCGGGGGCGGGGGCGGGGGCAGGGGCGGGGGCAGGGGCAGGGGCGGGGGCACACCGGGCGGGGGTAGGAGCAAGCCACGCCACCTGCCGCTGGCCAAAAACCCCGTTCAGTAGGACGGGACGTACCGTTCACGTCTGGGATGGGCCCAAACGTGAAATACCTTGTAAAATTCCTTAAAATCAACCAGACTCCTGATTGGTCTCATTTTTCTTGTATCAAATTCTTAGAATTAAAGCCAATCTATAAATGTGCATTGCATGAACGTTCAGCACTGCTAAAAATCCAACAACCCTTCAAAAACTCTCATTTTCGTCACTTTTTAGCCAACAAAGCTGCAACATCCATCGATTCAATGAAATTCAATTACATCAAATTTAATTTAATTTAATCCTATTCGAATTGAAAAAAAATAAAGCAATTGCATGCATCCAAATCACGTGAATTAAATTAAAATGAAATGAATAAAATCGAATTAAAATAAAACAACATTCAATACAATTAAAATAAAATTAATTAAAATAAACTGAATTGAGGATTCAATTCATTTCATTCGGGACGCGCCACCAGGCGCCCTTAATCAGTCAGTGAGTGATTGACTCAATCAGTCAGTGATTCAGTGAGCCTATGAGTCTGTGAGTCTGTGAGTTATTGAGTCAGTGAGTCAGTGAGTCATGACTAACTAATCAGTGAGTCAGTGAGTCAGTGAGTCGATGAGTCATTTAGTGAGTCAGTGAGCCAGTGAGTCAGTGAGTCGGTGAGTCAATCAGTCAGTGAGTCAGTGAGTTAGAGAGTCAGTGAGTCAATCAGTCATTGAGTTAGTGAGTTAGAGAGTCAGTGAGTCAATCAGTCAGTGAGTCAGTGATTCAGTGAGCCAGTGAGTCAGTGAGTCATTGAGTCAGAGAGTTAGTGGGTCAGTGAGTCAGTGAGTTAGAGAGTCAGTGAGTCAATGAGTCAGTGAGTCAATCAGTCAGTGAGCCAGTGAGACAGTGAGTCAATCATTTAGTGAGCTAGTGAGCTAGTGAGCAAGTGAGTCAGTGAGTCATTGAGTTAGTAAGTCAGTGAGTCAATCAGTTAGTGAGTCAGTGTGTCAGTGAGTCTTGACTTGGAATTAATGGGTTTTGGGTACAGGGTACTATGGTTTACTAAGCTAAGTTCCGAATTCTCCGTGATTTCGGGAGAATTCGTACCAATTTGGGATGAATCCAGTTCGTAATTTGCTACATAGGCTTCGTAAAATGCTTTGGGGATGAATCCAGTTCGTAAATTGATCATAGGCTTCGTAACAGGCTATGGGGATTCTCGATCTACGAAGCCCCCCTCGTAATTTGCTATTTGGGCTTAGTAAAATGCTTTAGATGATAGACAAAACTTAACGCAGGGTCCTCATGACAGTTTACGAGGGGGGTTCGTAGATTTTCACTTTACGAAACCTGTCCGAGAATTAGCAAGTTCGTAAAATGCTGTTTTATTCATAGTGTTCCCTATACCTCAATTGTGTCATCCGATATCATGGTATCCCGAAGAAACTCCTCAGTGATCGCGACGCGCGATTCACAGGTCATTTCGGCGTGGCTCTCCATCGTTTGATGGGCACGCGACAAGCGTTTTCGACAGCGTTCCATCCACAAACTGACGGTCAGACAGAACGCATGAACCGAGTCATCGAGGACATGATTCGCCACTACGTGGGGCCATACCATGACGATTGGGATCAATCTTTGGCATTGGTGGAGTTTGCGATCAACAATTCCTACCAAGAGTCCATTCCGAACACCCCCTTTCGGGCGTACCTTGACCCTACGACGCCTCTCAAGGCGGAAGTCTAATCGAAATGTCCGGCTGCCAACGATTGGTGGGCTGATCACATTGAACGTCAGTATCAATGCAAGGCATGCATGCAAGCCGCTCAAGATCGGCAGAAAGCCCATTACGATAAACGACGAACGGAGGTTTTCTTCAACCTTGGTATCAGCTATTAAGCACTTCTAAGAGTGGACAGAGATGTATGCAGCGGAGACAGACGCGCCAATCTATACACAGAGACGAGAATAACGTTACAAGCAAGGACGTACACTAAAGGACACCAGCGGTGGGCGAAGTGGATGCCTGTAACCTGAATAGACCCTAAGCCCGGATCTTGTCACCCTGACACCGTTTAACACAGGACATGTCAGGGAGAGACCGATAAGACACAGAGAGACAGGCAGTCAATAGGAAGCTGACACTGAGTCACTAAAGGATGACTCAGTTCTACGGGAAGCTATCACTATGGGAAGCTATCAGGGCCGATAGTTCTAAGGGAGTACATAAGTAGTCACCAAGTCATAAAACGCTTGAGAGCACCGCAATTCATGCTGACACTCCACCTATGACACAGGTGACATACAATACTACTACTCCACCTATGGCACTGGGGACATAGAACTATATGTAACAGATTAAAAAAAAATTAAAGAACTCCGAAAAAACGAGAGAACTTCAAATGTAACCCAAAGGGTGTAAATGAAGGAATGGACCAAGGCAAAATACCAAAGAGTGCCAAGGGAGAAAAGAGGATAACCGAATATCAATGACGGGTAACAACGGTATAGAAAACCCGATCCGGGAATAGGAACCTAATGCCATACAATGATAACCAAAAAACAAGAAACGTATGTAACAAAAAAAACTAAAAAATGACCCTAAGAAGTAGCGGTCATTCCAAGCATACGGACAAACCGCCAGAACACAGCAGGATCAAGGGGCTTGGTGAAGGGGTCAGCACAGTTATCCACAGTGTTAACATAGGCAACAGCCAGTTGGCCATCCTCCACCAGCTCCTTGATGTAGTGATGAATAACATCAATGTGCTTGCTGCGAGGCAGAAGCTGCCAGTCAGTGGCCCAACTCAGGGAACCTAAGTTGTCACCCTGAATTGTAACCAAAGCACAAGGCAGACCCAGATCCACCCTCAATTTCTTCAACCATTGGACCTCCCTGGCAGCCTGGGACAGGGCCTGATACTCAGCCTCACTAGAGCTAATAGCAACAGTAGGCTGTCGCTTGCTCATCCAGTTAACAATGCACCCACCAGCTAGAACTGCAAAGCCAGTCTGAGATCTCCTGTCAGACCCATCATCAGCATAAGATGAGTCACTAAAGACAGTAAAAGTGAAATCAGGGCTGTGGGTGTAAGTGAGACCCAGGTGAGAATGTGTTCTCAAATACAAGAGTAACCGTTTGGCAGCCCCCCAGAGAGGGACTGTAGGGTGAGCAGAGAACCTGGATAAATAGCTAACAGCAAAGGAAATATCAGGCCTGGTGCAAGTGGCCAGGTATAGCAAAGCACCTACAAGAGAGAGGTACTGGCTATTAGACGGCAGGGGCTCTCCAGGGGCGTCAGAAACAGTGGATTTGGCCATGGGAGCAGCAAACTTGGGTGGGGCAGCAGCAGTAAGACCAAACTGCTCCACCAGATCAACAATGTAGGTGTGCTGAGAGAGATTGATCTGAACACACCTGCCTTCAGAGTCAAGGGTAACATCCATGTCCAAAGAGAGGAACTGAATTGGAACACCCATCTCTTTGACCTCCCAGCCAGCTGCTTCCATTGCCTGGATCAGCAACACATACCTATCCAGCTCACTAGAAGCACAGATAAAGTCATCAACATAGGTCAGGACATAGCTCCACCCACCATCAGAATCCTTCCTAAAGTACAGAGCAGGTTATGCCTTGCACATAGTAAAGCCATGAGCAACCAGAACCCGCTTGACATCCCTACTCCAAGCTCTGGGTGCCTGCTTCAATCCATAAAGGGACTTGATCAGTTTGCAGACAAGTGGAACACCGTTAGGACCAAGGTGCCTAAAGCCCTCAGGCTGGTGGCAGTACAGGTCCAGACCAGGCTCCAGCTTGGCATTTAGGAATGCAGTCTTGATGTCTAGCTGCCGAACAAACATCTTCCTATGAGTGATGGCAGCCAGGAGCACCCTAAGACCTGCTTTGGAGGAGACAGGGGCATATACATCATGAAAATCCAGCCCAGGACGCTGCAGAAAACCACGGACCACAAAACGTGCCTTGAAGCGTATAGTACCATCAACACCAATCTTCTTCACAAATAACCACCTGCCAGACAGGATCTTCTGCTTACGAGGCTGTGGAGTGAGAACCCATGTACCATGGGCATGAAGGGAAGCCATCTCATCCTTCATGGCAAGAAGCCATTGATCCCTGTCAGGGTTGGTATGCAACATGGCAGCTTTGTAGGTCAGTTCAGTGGTGGATGCAACAGATGCTCCCACGTACAAGCAGTTTACTTGTACATGGGCAGCGGGGGTATCAGCAGTATCAGCAGTAACCATTAGGAAAGCCCCCAGTGCAGAACTACTGCCTGGTTGAACAGGGCCGGCCTTCTTTGCCTCTAAATCAACGAAGCCTGGGTCGACCGGAACACCCCAGCCATACGCAGTATCGGAGCCTGACCACGGTTCAAGATCATCACTTGCATCATCTGCAACGGCTACATCATCACCCGGACTCCTGAGTAATCTATCAGAGACGGCAGGAGGTGAAGCGTTCACCAACTCCATCGAGCTATCAGTGATGATGGGAGTATGATGACTAGTAGGCAATGGATCTAACAAAGGATCCACTATGGTCTGAGTTGGTGTAAATCCAACGACTTCACCGACGGAATGTGACGCAGAGGAGGGCCTGGCGACCCCCTGAGATTCGGCTAAGATTTTGTCCGTAGGAGCCTCAGAAACTCGCCCGCCCAGTGTGTTCTCACGCAAAACAGTACCACTGGCCCCCGACCTAGGTCGCAGAGTCATCCTATGGCCAGGACAGTGGTCAACAATTGGGGAAGACAAAGGGTCTAGGGAATCAACCGCAACCTCAGGCATGTGTCCGTTGATGGCGGCAGGGATGCTAGAGACATATGGCGACCCATCATAGGGAGTTAGCCCAGGAATGCAGTTATGATCAAACTGCTCATAGAAGAGTACATCACGACTCTCTACTACCTGGCGCAACTTAGGAACCCAAACAAAATAACCCTTACTCACCAGAGAATACCCAACCAGTCTACCAGATAACGCCCTTTCGTCTAGCTTATTACGTTTCTTCCCATTGACTAGAGTAACATAGCAGGGGCATCCAAACACACGTAATAACGACACATCAGGTTTCACCCCATAAAACAACTCAAAGGGTGTCTTGCGTCCCTGGTTAGGCAGACGGTTTCTAAGGTAACAAGCAGCCAGGAAGGCATAGGGCCAAAAGGACTTAGTAAGCTTAGACTCCAAGTGGATACTCCTAGCTATATTCTGAAGGACCCCATTATACCTTTCCACAGTTGCATTCTGCTGTGCAGTGTATGCCAAAGACAACTCATGTACTGCCCCAACCGATTCTAACCAATCCTCGAACCATTTAACTATAAACTCTTTAGCCCTGTCAGATCTCAGACACTTAAAGGCAAACCCCTGCAGCTGATTTGACCATCTGAGGATGATAGTCTGGACTGCTAAGGGAGCTTCATCCTTGGTCCTCAAGCACAATACCTCAGCATAGCCAGAGAATTGGTCTACAAGGCACAAGATATAAAACTCCCCACGAAGACCCCTAATATGAACCGGTCCCATGATATCCAAGTGAAGGCGTTGGAGGGGTGCAAGGACCTCAGTCATGCTTTCTTTAGGAAAAGGGAGACGCTTTCCCTTAGCCTTTTGACAAGCATCACATGGGATCTTACCCATCTTTTGTACTTGATGAAGGCTGAGGGGTAAGTTCTTAACCATACCACGCTTGACAAGGTTGTGCAAGGCATCATAACCGGGATGACCCAGTCGCCTATGCCACAACCATGCAGGAGTGGTAGGGATAATAACTCCACCGTCCTCATCAACATCAAGTGCAAAAGCTGGATAATATTCAGCAACCCTCAAACAACGACTGGAGGTGTGACAAGGCCTACATGCAAACTTATACACACCATCACTGGAAGCAGGAAAGGACCAGAGCACAGAAGAGCCCTGAGTGGCAGTACAACTAATACTATCAAAAGCAATCTTGCAGTGGAGGGAATGAGCTACAGCATGTACGGACAGGAGATTTACTGGACAGTGGGGTATGTATAGAACATTGGTTAAGGTGATTGATGTTGGTAACCAATCACTACATAACACAATGGACCCCATACCCTCTGACCGTTGAATCACCCCATCAGCAAATCGAACTGCAGGCCCAACAGCAGAGGATTCAAACACAGTGAACAACGACCTATCACCTGTGATTGACATCCCAGCTCCCGAGTCCACATGCCAGATACCTTCAGAAAGACTTGGGCTGCAAATGTTTGAGAACTTAGTCGTGCAAGAAAATAGGACAGAGCTTACCTCCTAGTTCTTTGAAATGGCGTACCCATCGATCTGAGCCTGCAAGGACGACAGCTGCTTACGTGTAAGCGACCCTGGAAGGGCCAAAGCTACGGGCACCGGTTCAGAACCAGGTGCACGTCCCTTGGCCTTTCTGAGTTCCGGATACTTTGTAAAGCAGCGGCCTTCCGAGTGGCTCGTTTTCGAACGACAGGGTCCCCAAGTGCAATCCAAGCGCCTCTTGGTGCCCCCGGAACTCTGAGAACCAGATCCCTTGCCCCGCTGGAAAGCAGCATTAGCAGGGATCTGGGGAGGGTCGCGGGACCAGCCAGGATGCCTTGGATCAGACCTGGGGAGAGACACATTTAAGAAATCTAACGATCTATAAGCATCAAGACAAGACCAGTAGTCTACGGTCTTGTTCTGGTACAACTCAAAGCCAAACTGGAGGCGCAGCGAATCGAATCGAGGGTGAGTGATGCCATTGATTATAGTGTGCATCGCGTGACGCTGCGGCTGCGGGTATCCCGCACTGCGAAGATCAGTGCACAACTGCCGCACCCTGCGAAAGAACACATCCACGGGTTCAGAGTTGTTCATGGTCACACTACGAAGCTCAACAAGCATGAGGGGAACCCGAGCAGCAAGGGCATCAGAATGCTGCCTCTTGATATGCAGTAAGATATCGCGAGGTGTAGCAAAATCCTGATACACCTGTACCATCGGTTCCGTCATGTGCGCGAGCATCATGGTGAGACACATGAACTCCTGGCGTGCAAGGGGCAGGGTACTAAATCCTAACAGTGCAGGATCTACAAGAGTCTGACTAGGAGAGGCAGGTGGTGAGGCAACAGGCGAAAACGGCGTGGCATCATACATAGCGCGAACCGACAGAAAGTACTCGGCAGCGATGCCAGCATCATATGCACGCTGGTCATCAAGGTTCTCAATCTCATCCAAAGAACTCGCAACATTTACGAGTAGCTCAAAATCTGGCCTAGGAGGTACAAAGCTGAGAGGAACTTTGGCAAACTGGTACTTGCGTAGATTTGCATTTCGAACTCCCAATCCACCAAAGGTAGCACCACCAGGAGGGGGGTAGTCAATCCCTGCCTGCACAGGCCCCAGATAAGCACGGCATGCATGACCCAACTCAGAGAACACCATCACTCGCCTAGCCCGCCCCTTCGTATCTAGATTAGCCCGAGTGGCAGCCTGATCCATCCTACCGTACAAAGTGCGGTCCAAGGAGTCACCAGCTTTCTGCGCCTGGCGAATTTGGCGGCAACTCCGCACATCCATGCGCGAAGGTGTGGAGCCATCAAGCAGGTGCTCCCAGGATAAGCATCCCAGCGAGCGATTCGGGTAGTAGGGCAGGGGGGGAGGAAAAGGAGAAGGGGCAGGAGGCTGCTCCACCGGTGGAGGTGGAGGTGGATTCAGGGAGGGGCCAGCAGCATCGCTGTGGACACTCGAGGCAGCAGCAGCAGTCTCACGAGACCGCGTGTGGTAGCCAGCCAGAGCTCGCTCAGAAGGGTTGCGAACAAAGGGGAGGGGAGGAATCAAAGGACCAAGTGACGAGCTTCTCAGCAAAGTCGGCATAGCCAACTCAGGTACCGCAGGTGGATGCGGAGGAGCAGTCGGAGGCTTGTAGACAGGAGGAGGAGGAGGAGGAGGAGGAGCCGACTGGTGCTCAAACACCGGAGACTCAAAAACACGAGTGGCAGTGGAAGGTGTGACTCCACCGAAGTCACCACTCCGCGCACTCTGTAGGTCTTCCTCTTCCTCGTCATCGTCATCCTCAGTGTAGTAGCCATCTTCATGCTTATGGCGAGCCAGATCAGCATTGTCATACTCAAAACGGGCATCAGGAGGCGGAGGAGAAGACTTGTATTTGATGATCTGAGTCGAGACGCAGCATAGACGCATCAGAATATCCTCTACCTCAGGAAGGAGGCGTTGGACAAGAGGAGAAGGAGGGAGAGAAATGGAGGTTTGGTAGGGGGGGATGTCTTCCATGATGGCGGAAGGAGACTCATCTAAGGCAGCAGAGGCCGCTGGCGCGCAATCATCAAGCCAATCAGTGGGAACACGAGTCTTGAACGGAAGAATGCGGTCGCAGCCATTGGATACAATGACGCTCTCCATACCGCGCGACCAAGACAAACCATTCTGTGGGGTTAGCTTTTCGAAGCCGGCAGGAGGCCCACGCGGAAGTTGCATTATAAAGCAGTGGTAGATCGAGATGAAGCCCAGAACCTATCAGCTATTAAGCACTTCTAAGAGTGGACAGAGATGTATGCAGCGGAGACAGACGCGCCAATCTATACACAGAGACGAGAATAACGTTACAAGCAAGGACGTACACTAAAGGACACCAGCGGTGGGCGAAGTGGATGCCTGTAACCTGAATAGACCCTAAGCCCGGATCTTGTCACCCTGACACCGTTTAACACAGGACATGTCAGGGAGAGACCGATAAGACACAGAGAGACAGGCAGTCAATAGGAAGCTGACACTGAGTCACTAAAGGATGACTCAGTTCTACGGGAAGCTATCACTATGGGAAGCTATCAGGGCCGATAGTTCTAAGGGAGTACATAAGTAGTCACCAAGTCATAAAACGCTTGAGAGCACCGCAATTCATGCTGAAACTTGGTGATAAAGTTCTCTTGTCCACCCGCAATATGAAGTTCAAAGCAACAGGTAAACCAAAATTTACACCTCGTTTTGTTGGTCCTTATACGATTACTGAATGCATTGGTCCACGCGACGAGCAGACTGGAGTCGTCCAGCAAGTCACGGCGTGCCGCTTAGCCTTGCCTAAGATGATGCGCATCCACCCCGTGTTTCACGTGGGTTTGATCAAGCATTGGCGCTCTGATGGCGTTGTCCATGATTGGACAACCGCTTGAGTTCGACTCCGACGGCGCTCCGATTTGGAATATCCAATGCATCATGCGCGAAAAGTCGCGTGTCATCGGCACATCCAGCAAACGACGTCTCGAATACTTGGTCCGATGGCTAGACTTCGGTATTGAGCAAGACACTTGGGGACTCGCCAAGGCGGTCAAGAAAAGTGCCCCTCACGTCGTCAATGCATGGCAATCACGTGTTACGCCCGTTATGTCCCGACGTACGTCGAAAAAACGGGCCCATCACCCAACCATCGCACTCGACGCATACGACACGGCGGTCAGATTGCTTTATTTATAAAGCTATCTTTCTCGGAGTACTCAATAGGGATGTTAAATGGTTCTCTCCGAAACCAACTTGTTTCATCAAGTATATTTTGAGCACGGCACATACGGCGACGACTGGTATTCTCATCCCACCTCTATTACGATCAGATGCGGGGTCCGCATCTCTTCTTGGGGGGGGGGGAGTGTAACGGTACAGAACCCTTCACGGGTACTCTGGCCGCCCAGCAAGGCATACGGGTACACCTACCGTACCCGTAAGCCACGTGACGAACGCACATGATACAGTACCATACCCATGTACTGCCTCATCGCTCTCAACGCGTACGTAGAATACATAGACACTACTCGGAACGAACCCTTCTACTCCTACCACGAAGACGTTCTTTCCAAGCAACTCTACATCCCCTACCTAGGTAACCCCCTTACTGTTCTGCTAGCTTACGCATATCGACTTACACATAAACATACATCACGTAGCCTGTTACACTAGACTAACCCCTCAAGCTGCTAAGTGCATCCTGAGCTGTTACACTAAGTTACTAGATCTTGTACTCCTTCCATGTCACTATCACTGTCTGCAAGCTCTGGTTCAGACTCTTGTGAAGCCTCTAAAGCAGGAGTGAGGTGATGAATATCAGTTCTACTGTGGGCGTTCTCATGAGTGGGGGAGTTTCCTGTCTCAGAGTTAGTGGGAGGTGCAAAGGCATCAGGAGCATGAGATGATTCTTGGTCAGTCCTACTGTGGGCATTCTCATGAGTGGGGGCAGTTCCTGTCTTAGCGTTAGTGTGGCAATCTATATATACTACTAAAGTTTCGTTATCCGTCCGTCCGTGCGTGCGGGGCTCAGGGCTTATTGATAACTGGCAGTGGTTCCGCTTATCTGGTATCAGCATCAATTGCGGTTCACTCAATCGTTTTATGTCTTGGTGACTACTTATGTACTTTCTTAGAACTATCGGTACAGACAGTAACTCCTTTTCTGTCTGTACTGTGTCAGCTTCCCGTAGACTGTGTCATCCTTCATGACACAGTGACAGCTTCATGTAGGCTGCGTCACCGGTTCCCCTGACACGCGCTGTATAGCCTATACGTACCCTGATTAGGTTCCAGGCTTCCGCCCCTTTCCTCCGCTGGTGCCCTTTGGTGGTTCCCCCGTCATTGTAAAGTATTCTCATCTCCGTGTATAGATTGGCGCGTCTGACCGTGCAAGCATCTGTCCACTCTTTGAAGTGTTTAAGCTGATAGGTTATAAGGTCCATCAACTATCCCCTGCTTTGTACCATGCAACTTCCGCGTGGACCTCCCGCCGGCTTCAAGAAGCTCCATCGTCAAAATGGTTCTTCTTGGTCGCGGGGTATGCGCCATGTCATTGGATTGTGAGCAATGGCTGCGACCCCGTCCTTCCTGAGGAGCCGAAGGTCCCTAATTATTGGCTTGATCTGCGCACACCTACGGCCTCTGCTTCCGGAGAAGAGTCCGCCATCGTGGAAGCCACCCCCCCTCACCATTCCTCCAACTTTCCTGCTCCTTCTCCTAATGTCCGCTTCCTCTCTCCGGAGGTTGAGGACGTTCTTATGACCCTCTGTGATGTTCAGACCCAAATCATTGAGTATTCTTCGGGTCCGGCGCCTCCTACCGCTCGCTTCTAGGGTGGCCACATCTCTGATGCCGATCTGACTGCTGAGGACGACATGGAGGATGAAGATGATGATGATGACGACTTGAAGAGTGCTACGAGCGCGGACAACGGTGGAGGCACTCCGTCTACGTCTACTCGAGTCTTTGCTGCTGCTCCTGTCTCGCCTGTGTTGAGCCTGCGCCTTGAGATGACGGCCCGCGTTCTCCAGGCCGTCAAAGCTGTCTTCTACTGCTTTCGTCACTGCTGCTCTTCCCCTCGAGCGCTCTGCCCACTGGCTATAATCTGCGCTCTGGACCTGGGACTTCAGCTTCGCAGGAGCCACCGCCTCCGCCTGTGGAGACGCCACCTCCTGCCCCTCCCCCTCCCATGGGACTGCCCCTGTCTTGTCAAGCTTGGGAGCATCTGCTCACTGGAGGACCCTGCTCCGGACCTGACATTGAGGAACTATCGCCCTTGTCTGTCGGGCTCAAGTGGATGCTGGATCCCTGGATCGCATCCTGTTTGGTAGGCTCAGTGTTCCGCTCTCCTAGGCTAACAAAGATAGCAAGGGTCGTGCTTCTCGTGTGATGGTTCTCAGTGAGCTAGGACAGCAATGTCGCCTTTTTCTAGGGCCTGTTCCTGTGGGAATTAAGTACCCCTCTGATACTGGTGTTACTTTTGGAGCTGGGTGGCGCGCTGCTGCCAAGAAGGTAGGCTACCAGTTTGTGAAACAGCCTTTCCCTCGCTGTCCTGTTGAGCCTGACTTTGAGCTATTAGTGTGCTATGACAGGTCCCTGAGTGAGATCAGGAACATAGATGACCAGTGCGCGTATGATGCTGGTCTAGCCGCAGAGTACTTTCTGGCAGTTAGGAATTATTATGATTCCCTGTCTGCTGCTGCTGCTGCTGCTGCTGCTTCTGGGCGCTCTGCTGCCACTTTGGCCTCTCGTGGTGAGTCCTCTGTTGATCCTGCTCTGTTAAGACTGAGTGCACTGCCCCTGCCCCGTCAGGAATTCATGGTCCTGTCCATGATGCTCGCCCACATGACAGATGACCTTGCTTTGTCAAGGTGTATCAGGATTTTTCAACACCTCGGGAGATCTTTTTGGATATCCGGATGTGGAATTCCGATACACTCTCTGCCGAGGTGCCTCTGTTGGTGGGTGAGCTTCGTGATGCGGTGATGCGCCCTGATGATGAGCGCGTCGATGATTTATTTCGCAGGGTTCGGGGTTACTGCTCTGATCTCCGCAGTGCTGGGTCTCCAGTTACTCAGCATTACGCCATGGGTGTCATCATTCGAGGTATCCGGATGGCGCGCTTCGACTCTCTGCGTATCAAGTACGGTATGATGCGCCACCTGGGGGTTCCTCTAGATTACTTGGATCTGTCTGAATGAGTATAGGAACATAGATATCCTAAACATAGCGCTCCCCAGGTCGGACTCCAGGCATCCTGGGTGGTAACGGGACTCTCCCCACTCTCCTGCCAAAGCTGCTTTAAGCATGGGCAGGGATCTGGTGCTCAGGGTTCCGGCTCCGCCAAGCGATTCCTGGAGTGCACTTGGGGACCCTGCCCCCAACAAGCGGACCCACAAGGAGGAGAACTGTTGGGCGAAGCATCCGCATCTATCTGCGAAGGGGCAAGGATGGTGCAATGGGTAAAGCACCCGCGCCCATCAACTTGGCCCTTCCAGCTACGCTGACTTCGAAGCAGTTGTTCTCCCTGCAGGCCCAGATTGATGGGTATGCTTTGTCCAAGAAGTAGGAGGTAAGCCCTGTCCTATTCTCTTGCCACACGAAGTTTTCAAACGTGTGTAGCCCGAGCCTTTCTGAGGGTGTCTGGCATGTAGATTCTGGAGCTGGATTGTCTATCACTGGTGACCTGTCCCTGTTCACAGTGTATAATGCTTCTCTAATGGGCCAGCAGTTCGATTTGGTGATGGAGTGGTTCAACGGTCAGAGGGTAGTGGATCCATTGTGTTATGCAGTGATTGGTTACCAACACCAATCACTCTATCCAATGTTCTCTACATCCCTCACTGTCCGGTGAACCTCCTGTCAGTAAATGCTGTGGCTCACTCTCATCACTGCCAGATTTCTTTTGATAGTCATAGCTGTACTGCCACTCAGGCCTCTTCTGTTCTCTGGTCTTTTCCTGCCTCAAGTTATGGTGTGTACAAATTTACCTGTAGGCCTTGTACCACTCCCAGTGGGTGCTCCTTTGGTGCTGACCCTTATCCAGTCTTTGCACTTGATGTTGATGAGGATGGTGGAGTTATTATCCCTACTACCCCTGAATGGCTATGGCATAGGCGGCTGGGTCACCCTGGCTATGACGCCATGCACAAGCTTGTCAGAGGTAAGATGGTTAAGAACTTACCCCTCACCGCCAAGCAAGTGAAGAGACTGGCTAAGATCCCTTGTGATGCTTGTCAGAAGGCAAAGGCTAAACGTTTGCCTTTTCCTAAAGAAAGCAAACAGAGATCCGTGCACCTCTGCAACGCCTGCACTTAGATATCATGGGACCTGTTCATATTAGGGGCTTGCGTGTGGAGTTTTATATCCTGTGTCTCACAGATCAATACTACTCTGGCTATGCTGAGGTATTGGCCTTGAGGTCCAGGGATGAGGCTACCTTAGCAGTTCAGACTACCATCCTTAGATGGATGACTCAGCTACATGGGTTTGTTTTCAAATGTTTGAGGTCTGACAGGGCTAAGGAATTTTTAGTTAAGTGGTTCGAGGAATGGTTGATCTCGGTTGGTGCAGTGCATGAGTTGTCAATGATGTACACTGCTCAGCAGAATGCTACTGTAGAGAGTACAATGGGGTCTTACAGAATGTAGCTAAAAGTATTCACTTAGAGTCACAGCTCCCAAAGTCTTTCTGGCCCTAAGCCTTTCTCAGTGCTTGTTATCTACGCAATCGGCTGCCCAATCAGGGTGACAAGACTCCTTATGAGCTGTTCTATGGTGTGGTTCCTGATGTGTCGTTGTTACGTGTGTTTGGTTTGCCCTTGCTATGTCACTTGAGTCAATGGGAAGAAACGTAACAAGCTTGACGAAAGGGCATTATCTGGTAGACTGGTTGGTATTCCCTGGTGAGCAAGGATTATTTTGTTTGGGTTCCAAAGTTGCGCCAGGTAGTAGAGAGTCGTGATGTACTCTTCTATGGACAGTTTAGCTATAACTGCATACCTGGGCTCTCCCCTTATGACGGGTCCCAGTATGTAGACAGCATCCCTACTGCCATCAACAGCCATATGCTTGATTCTGCGGGAAATGCCTTAGACCCTTTAGCAACCCCAATTGTTGATCGCTGTCCTGGTCATGGGATGACTTTGCGTCCCAGGTCAGGGACTGATTGATGCTGTATTGCGTGTGAAGGTAAAGGGCGGGGCGGGGATTCTGATGTTCCTTCAAGCATAGATTTACCTGAATCTCAGGGGGTCGCCAGGCCCTCCTCTGCGCCACGTTCCGTCGGTGAAGCTTTAGGATTGGACCGGTCCCAGGTCATAGTGGAGCCTCTGGTAGGTCCACTGTCTAATCATCGCCACCCCCAGTCCACCTTTCGGATGGTCGCGGGCAGTACTGATCCCACCGCCCCCTGTCGTCCCTGGTGGTTACACCGGCCTAGGCTTTGCGATGATTTAGCCCTTCACGGAAAGCGTGAGTGATGATCTGGAGTATTGGTTCTGGCTCTGATACTGCGTATGGCTGGGGTGTTCAGGTCGACCAGGGTTCATTGAATTAGAGGCCAAGAAGCCGACCCTGTTCAACCAGGCAGTAGTGCTGCACTGGGGGGTTGTACTACCTGATACTGCTGATACTGCTGATACACATGCTGCTCATGTGCAAGTAAACTGCTTGTACGTGGGAGCATATATCTCTACCTCTTCTGAATTGTCTTATAAAGCTGCCATGCACCCTTCTAACCCTGACAGGGATCAATGGTTGCTAGCTATGAAGGATGAGATCGAGTCCTTGCATGCCCATGGCACTTGGGCACTGACCTCCTCAACCTCCTAAGCAGAGGATCCTATCTGGCAGGTGGTTATTTGTGAAGAAGATTGGGGTTGATGGTTCTGTGCGCTTTCAATCACGTTTTGTGGAACGAGGTTTTCTGCAGCGTCCTGGGCTGGATTTCATGATGTATATCCCCCGTCTCCTCTAAAGCAGGTCTGAGAGTTCTCCTTGCTGCCATCACTCATAGAACAACATGTGTGGTTCGGCAGCTCCGGATAATCAGGACAGCATTTCAAATGACCAAATTGGGACCGGGTTGACTTGGTCACGTGTGTCGCCCAAAGTGGCCCAGCCGAGGGCTTTCAAGGTCCTCGTTCCTAAAAGGGGCGTTGTTCCGACTTGTATTGCCAAACTGATCAAGTCCTTACTGGTTTGAAGCAGGCGACACGACCCAGGGTTGGACGCATGGATGTCCAGCGGGTTTATATTGACACCGCATGGGTTTACTATGTGCAAGGTAGCATCGAACCGGGCCTCGTATTGTAGAAGGATATTCTTTGGTGCGGTGGAGTGGAAGCTATAATTCTGAAATATGCTGATGCTTTTATCTGTGCTATGTGATGATCCTCACTGCTTTGCCTATAGAGACTTGAGAATTAGGCGATGAGGCTGGCTGGTGGAAGGAAGTCAGGAGGAGTTGGGTGTGCTGTTCAGTTCTCATCACTGGCCGACATGCTATGTTACACTTGAATCTTGATGGCAGGTGCACTCTGTGTTCAGCTCAAACCTCTCCCAGCACTCATAAATGTTGATCTGGTGGAGAAGGTGTCTTACCTCTGCATACTCAAGCCAAGTCTCTGCCCCCATGAAACAAAAGCATATTGTAGAGGCCANTGTACGTTAGTACCGTACAGCACTTCAATCTGTGCAGTACAGTACATCAGTAGGTGGCTGTGCATCAGTGCATCAGGATTATGTTACACGCAGATGAAAATCAGCTCACGAGGGTATCGCTCATGTTTATATCTGCATGCAAGAATAGGTCACATCACATGATGCATTGCAGTTTAGTGCAGCAGTACTTCTGTACATCAGCACATGGGCAGTACGTTAGTGCATTACAGCGCTGCAGTTTATTGCATGTAAGTCAGAACACGGGGAGTAAATGATCCTCTTATAGCTAATGTTCCCCCTTTTCCCTCTCATCTACTAATCAGTTATCCGATGCCTAGAGAAAGGCGCAATGCCTTGATGTGCCTACGGCTGGTGGGCAGGGAGAACAGGGGGTTCCTTGATGTGTATGGATGAGTGTGGATGAGTGTGATTATGCAAAGGGTAGCGGTGGTGGCATGAGCCTGGTGCTTGGGGGAAGAGGTGGGACACGTGGGGGAAGAGGTGGGACACGTGGTTGGGTAGGTATGTTGGTGAAAGTGTGATCCCAATCAGTTAAGATTGATGGGGTCATCTTGTCACTATTGTGGATGACGGGAATGCAGGCCGTGGTTGGCATGGTGTCTTACTGGGTGGAGCAGGATGAGGTGGTGGATGGTTCTGTCGTGGAGGTGGATGTGGGGTTTATGTTCAGATCCCCCTCATGCAAGTCATCAGGGTTGGCATGAGGGCTAGGTGCTGAAGAGGAGGCATGAGTGGCAGTCCGTGAGATGTTATTGTTCTCATATTCGAGGACCAGTGATGCAACTGTCATAGGGATATCAACAGCAACATCAAGCACGGGTGTGTACGAGGGAGTGTGTTCCGACAGAGGGAGGACATGTGTGACAGGAGTGTAGTCATCATGGGTTACATCAGGTACACTTGTATGAGGGATGACAGGGTTGTCAGACAGTTCCCCCCCATGCAAGTGTTCAATATCAACGACAGTGGATCTGAGGCTGTATTTGGATCTGAGTGCTTCTAGTATGTCGTCTGGATCGTTGTGGTGCTTGTATTCCTTTCTGATAGGTTCTATCTGAAAGATGCGCAAGTATGTATTCAATCTGAAACTTAGGCAGGCTTTTAGATCCAGGGGAAAAGTAGAAGTGGGATACCTTGAGTTCAGCTTCCATATATTCAATCCACTCATGAAAGAAGTGTTGGTGGAAGATGAAGGTCTGACGAGGCGTGCAAGCAAGGGGAACAGGTGCACTTGTATGAGGGATGACAGGATTGTCAGACAGTTCCCCCCCATGCAAGAGTTCAATGTCAACGACAGTTGATCTGGGGCTGTTGTCCCCAATTGCTGCATTTGCAGACATCAGAGGGACGGCTACGACAGCGGGCACAGGCGTGCAAGCAAGGGCAACAGTCGGGACAGATCGATGATGTTTGGCCATGACAGGGTTGATCTTTCCAAAGTGCAATCTGAGGTCTCGCAGTAATTTTGCCGCAACGTCTGTGTGCGTGGCAAACAGGCGAACAAGGGGAGTGGACAATGAGTTGACTATATACCAAAATGCTACGCCGTTTGCATAGCTACAGATTCTAGCGTCGGGATAATCCTCTCTGTCGGAGTATCGCTCATCATAAGCATCATCATCATCATCATCATCATCATCATCATCATAATCATAATCACCGAAGGGTGATGGCTCATCGTCCGGCTATTAATCAAGCATATCATCTGCCTTGATGAACTTGCTATAAGGGGCATTTTCGATGTCATGATGGCAGATAGCTGAGTACCACTCACCAAAATCCTTGTCTGGTTCATAGATGTTGAAATGGGCAGGCTCAATTTCGCTCAACCTGAAAGGCTCAGGATAGGGATGCATTGGGGAGGTGATGAACTTATGTTCCATCTCTCAAGAATCGTGTGAGGTGGAGAGTCCAGCGAGATGGCCACCTTGGCGATCAGGATGTGCCCCCCATCAGGCGATTGCCGGATAGGATCCGTCAAGTGTGGCCATGGAGCAGAATGGCGTCGGGATCGATGACAGAGGGTGTTATTGGAGCGGACGGAGAGGCAGGGGGGGGGGGGGGGGGGGGGGGGGGGGGGGGGCGAGTAACAGGGGATGAGGATTAGGAGGGTTTGAGGCGAAGGGAGGGTAGGAGATTGGAAAAGGTGGTGAAAAATTGCGAAGCAACTGGGGTGGGAATAAATGGAATCTGGTGGTGGGGGGGGCAAGTTGGAGGTGGAGGCCAACTTGGGAGAGATCTGGAGGGTTTGATAGGTCAGGAGGTGGTTAAGAGGTGGCTGAGGTTGCTTTCACAACGGGACGTGGGAGATGGGAAGGGGTGGTGGGGGCGCAGTGGTGGGGAGATGGTTGTCAGTGGGGTGTGCTGGACGACAGCTTGAGGCTCAATGGAGCAGGATCAATCCGGATACGCGGATGATATACCGCACAAGAGTGGTGTCCCAGCGGGGAGGTTCTTGTCGGGTGGAGAGCCTTACTCGATCCTTTCAATTGATCCGCTCCGCGCGACAACACTCAAAATGTCCTTCAGCTTGGAATACCGTCAAGCAAGGACAATCTAAAGCGAATGGGACCGTAACCTGTGAATTTCCGGAGTATGTGCAGAGCGGTAAGGATAAGATCTTTAAAGTTAGATAAGCATTCGATCAATGCGCTAGGAGGAAGTACTGAGATGGCGCGGCACCTCAGGGTACCGGCATCAGAGTCCGTGCCATAGCTGGCAGCGGCATCGCAGTACAGTGCAGCAGGGAGGTAGTCCTGTGCACTCTAAGTCACTCTAGGTGAACCGGTGAAACCCGGTGAATAACATCCTTTTGCCCTGCAAGACATGCAAAGCAGGGCATGCGTTAGAGAGCAACCAATGGCAGGGTTAATGGCAAGGGGCAGGACGGTGCGGTGATGAGCAGAGCATGGCATGCGTTACATAGTAACCAATGGCAGGGAGCATGGCAAGGGGCAGGCATGTGCTAAGCAGAGCAGAGCAGGCATTATAGAGCAATGAATGGCAGGGAGCACGGTACGGGGCATGGATGAGATAAGCAGATCAGGGCATGTGTTAGATAGCAAAGCAGGGAAGGGAGCAAAGTACGCCTGGAAAGTGATAACCAGAGAAGGGCATGCTTTCGAGGAGGAAGGAAGGGAAAGGAGCACTGCAAGGGGCAGGACCACAGTGATGAGCATAGTAAGGCATGCGTTTGAGAACCAAGAGCATATATAATGGCAATTGCCAGTATCCCTGCCCCTCTTTGATCTTTAACGCCTGCCCTGCTCTGCTCATCACTGTCGCCTTGCACCTTGCCATTATCCCTGCCCCTCTTTGCTCTCTAACGCCTGCCCTACTCTGCTCATCACTGTCGTCCTGCCCCTTTCCATTATCCCTGCCCCTCTTTGCTCTCCAACGCCTGCTTTTCTCTGCTCATCACTGTCGTCTTGTCCCTTGCCATTATCCCTGCCCCTCTTTTCTCTCTAACACCTGCCCTGCTCTGCTCATCACTGTCGTCCTGCCCCTTGCCATTATACCGGCCCCTCTTTACTCGGGATAATGGCAAGGGGCAGGACGACAGTGATGAACAAGGCAGGGCAGGCGTTAGAGAGCAAAGAGGGGCAGGGATAATGGCGAGGGGCTAGGTGACAGTGATGAGCAGAGCAGGGCAGGCGTTACAGAGCAAAGAGGGGCACGGATAATGGCAAGGGGCAGGACGACAGTGATGAGCAGAGCAGGGCAGGCGTTAAAGAGCAAAGAGGGGCACGGAAAATGGCAAGGGGCAGGACGATAGTGATGAGTAGAGCATGGCAGACGTTAGAGAGCAAAGAGGGGCAGGGATAATGGCAAGGGGAAGGACGACAGTGATGAACAAGGCAGGGCAGGCGTTAGAGAGCAAAGAGGGGCAGGGATGATGGCAAGGGGCAAGACGACAGTGATGAGCAGAGCAAGCCAGGCGTTAGAGAGCAAGGAAGGGCAGGGAGCACAGATAGGGGCAGGATGGTGATAAGCAGAGCATGGCCTGCGTTACAGAGCAATGAAGGGCAGGGAGGATGGCAAGGGGCAGGACAGTGACGTGCAGAGCAGGGTATGCGTTAGAGATCAATGAAGGGCAGTACATAGACGGAGGCATAGTACAGATGCAGTTACAGAGATGATGGCAGAGACAGTGACACAAACATAGACAGATGCACGTGGGCACCACCTAGGCATGAATCAAGACATAATTCCCTATGCTACACAACTGTTGCGGAACCGCACCTACAAGCAAGCTTCACTTATCACTTACGTTGTTGTCCAAAAGCCTCATGTGACAGTGGAACATCAGAACTGGGAGGGAAGACAGAGCAATGGTTCCTGCAAATACATAATGCAGGCATAGTTAAATTAAGTAGCTCCCTTTACTTCTTATTTGATGATAGTTTAAAGCCCCCTTCTCTTGTGTCAACAATTGCCAAGCGCTCAAGCAGACTGACAAGCAAGTATTCATGCGTGCAACAGATAGGAATGCAGGCAACCAAGCCACTTTTCCATGGGCTGAACACTCTATGCCTAGCACCTCCAAGCTGCAGTCACCATCCAGATAGTCAGCCAATCAGTCACCAAGGAGGAAGACAGAAAGGCATACATACAGACATGAAAGCACAAAAGGAGGCATGCAAGCAGGTGGACACTATTTAGGCGTGTGATCAAGTCAGAATTCCCTAGGCCACATTGATGTGAAACCCTACCTACAAGCAAGATTCAGACCGCTACCAGAAAGAGCATGGGTCCCTGCAAAAAAGAAGGGCGGGCATAGTTACATTTATTGACACCCTTTGTGTTGTTTTTGCGTATTGGTAGGGAGATCCCCCTGGAAGTACAACCTGCCTCAAGCTCAGGTACCTGAACCCCAGCCCTGCATTGTCCACCCTTGTCTGAGTTTACCATGCAGAATGGATCCGGAAGACCTAAGCATAAAGACAAGGTTGGACTGTTCCCCAACACCCAGAGAAGCAAGGAGAACCAGTCTCCACTACAACGCAAGAGGCAATGTGCCAAGACTGCCACAACCACTAGAAGTGAACCCAATGTGAAGATGCATGCCATGGACAGAGTCCAGGGCAGTGCATGATCCCACTAGAGTGTAAGGCCCCGTGTCCTTTAAAGCTCTACTCCAACCCAGGAGAGAACAGGTGGAAGTATGACTCACATATGAGTTGGGAGCAAGTTGTCCCAGCATCCTACTTTGCACAGTGCCAACAAATCATACCATGCGGCCCTCCCAAGCTGAAGTCATGCTCCTGGCACAGTAGACTCCACAGACCACCATGTTTGACCGTGTTCAGAGCAACGTCAGCGTCGGGTGGGCTGCCGAGATGCTATAATTTCTGCAACTTGTCCATGCGGTGGCGGTACAGCAGCGCCGACCGGGCTTCCTAGTTGAGGAGTTGACGACGCACGGGCCGCTGGCTGCATCATACCATGCATCCAGCAGATGCACTGACAACCTACACAAGTCTAGCATAGTCGGATTGGTCGCGAGCATTAGCGGAACCGATGTAAGGTAATTTGCGTAAGAAATAAGACGAGAGCATTGGTCAAATTTCAATAAACAATCTGACGCACTAGCTCGCACGCAGAAGGCTGGAGAGGGCGTGGCGCATTAATCCTGAGAAGAAAGCTGGAAATAATGGAGGAAACAAAGCAGGACGCAAAGTAGCAACAAACACATGCGTTGGGCGAGGGAGGGAAGAATTTGTGGTAGGAGATCGAGAGATAGAATGAAGGTTGGCGTGGCTTGCGACGGCTTGCCCTGGCCATATTGCCATGGCTGTAATCGTACAGACATTTCGCCATGCCGCGTCCAATCCGCCTTGGCTAAATGTACGTGAAAGGGCACCCTGCGAAAACATCTATCAAAATTACTACGAGGCCTGCCAGGTCATCGCAAGTCACACTAATATTTCAGTGTGACTTAGGCTTTCATCACAGTGATTAAAATCGTCCTGGTTTCGCCCTACAACAGCGCCATTTTCAACGCATGCAGCGAAAGCACATCGGTGACTTCGGGTGTCCATTTTCCCGAATGAAAGCTATTCGCCAACAAGTAGTTCGCGCTAGTACTTCGTTGCCTAATTGTCCATCCTATCTCGGAATCGCTGGCAGAGCTTCGCAAGTTCGCAAGAATGACCCCTCGAAAAGGTTGCTAACAGACCCTCGAGCGACAGAAAGCTGCATACCCCTTCGCGTATTACAACTCAGTAGTTAACGTGCGATCGAGGACTTATTGGTCACGCTTCAGTCTACGAAAAGTTCTGGGTGTCTGTCGGGATTGCTGGTTTGCGGTGAGCCGAGACATTTCGTCCACTTTACGCCTACATTTATCTGTAGTTCCGCTGCAAATCGTGTCTTTCGCCTACATTTAGCGAAATTGTCACTTCCCCGAGTGTATATAGGATGAGATGGAGTCTTTGCATTCCCATGGCACATGGGTTCTGACTCCTCAGCCTCCTCGACAGAGGGTCCTGTCTGGCCGGTGGTTATTTGTGAAGTATATAGGGATTGATGGTTCTGTGCGTTTTAAAGCACGCTTTGTGGTTCGAGGATTTCTGCAGAGGCCTGGGCTGGACTTTCATGATGTATATGCCCCCGTCTCTTCTAAAGCTGGGCTTAGGGTTCTCCTTGCTGCCATCACTCATAGGAAGATTTTTGTTCGGCAGCTGGATATCAAGACTGCTTTTCTCAATGCAAGCTTGGAACCTGGTCTTGACTTGTACTGTCACCAGCCTGAGGGTTTCAAAGTACTTGGTCCTAATGGCGTTCCCCTTGTGTGCAAACTTATCAAGTCCCTTTATTTATGGTCTGAAGCAGGCACCCAGGGCTTGCTTGGAGCATGGAGGTCAAGCAGGTTTTGATTGCTTATGGGTTTGTGATGTGCAAGGCAGAACCAGCTCTATATTTTAGAAAGGATTCCTTTGGTGTGTGGAGCTATGTTCTGACCTATGTTGATGATTTTATCTGTGCTTTTGATGATCTGGCTTTGTCTGCTTTGCTGATAAAGGCTATGGAGGCTGCTGGCTGGGAGGTTAAGGAGTTGGGTGTGCCTGTCCAGTTTCTCTCACTGGACATGCATGTTACACTTGACTCTGATGGCAGGTGTGTCCAGATCAACCTCTCCCAGCACTCCTACATTGTTGATCTAGTGGAGCAGTTTGGTCTCACCGATGCAGCCAAGCCCAAGTTCTCTGCCCCCATGGCCAAGTGCACTGTCACTGACCCCCCTGGAGATCCCCTGCCCACTAATAGCCAGTACTTCTCCCTTGTTGGTGCTTTGCTATACTTGGCTACTTGCACCAGGCCTGATATTTCTTTTGCTGTGAGCTATCTGTCCAGGTTTTCTGCTCACCCTACTGTTCCCCTCTGGGGGGCAGCCAAGCGCTTGCTTTTGTATTTGAGGTCTCATTCCCACCTGGGCCTCACTTACACCCACAGCCCTGAGTTCTCTTTTACTGTCTTTAGTGACTCATCCTTTGCTGATGATGGATCTGACAGGAGATCTCAGACTGGCTATGCTGTGCTTGCTGCTGGGTGCCTGGTGAACTGCATGAGCAAGCGGCAGCCTACTGTTGCTATTAGCTCTAGTGAGGCTGAGTATCAAGCCCTGGCTCAGACTGCCAGGGAGGTGCAATGGTTGAAGAAGTTGAGGGCTGATCTGGGGTTACCGTGCACTACTGTCACCATTCAGGGTGACAACCTAGGGTCTCTGAGTTGGGCCAATGACTGGCAGCTGATTCCTCGCAGCAAGCGAATTGATGTGATTCATCATTACATCAAGGAGTTGGCAGGATGGTCGGCTGCAGGTTGCCTATGTTAACACTAAGGACAACTGTGCTGACCCCTTTACCAAGCACCTTGATCCTGCTGTGTTCTGGCGGTTTGTCCGCATGCATGGAATGACCGCTTCCCCTTAGGGTCATTTTTGTTTTGTTTTGGTTACATCTGCCTCTTTTGTTATCAATTGTTTGGCATTAGGTTCCTATTCCCAGATTGGGTTTTCTATACCGTTGTTACCCAACTTTGATATTCGATTTGTCATTTTCTAGCTTGGCATTTTTTTTTGCCTCGTTTCATCCCTTCCTCTGACCCATTGGGTTTCCTTTGGAGTTCTCCCGGATTTCGGAGTTCTTCGATTTTTTTTTTAATGTTACTCATGGTTCTATGACACCTGTACCATAGGTGGAGTAGTAGTATTGTATGTCACCTGCGTCATAGGTGGAGTATCAGCATCAATTGCGGTTCACTCAATCGTTTTATGTCTTGGTGACTACTTATGTACTTTCTTAGAACTATCGGTACAGACAGTAACTCCTTTTCTGTCTGTATTGTGTCAGCTTCCGATAGACTGTGTCATCCTTCATGACACGGTGACAGCTTCCTGTAGGCTGCGTCCCCTGTTCCCCTGACACTCGCTGTATAGCCTGTACCCTGATTAGGTTCCAGGCTTTCACCCCTTCCACCGCTGGTGTCCTTTGTGGTTCCCCAGTCCCTGTAAACATTCTCATCTCTGTGTATAGATTGGCGCGTTTGTCCGCTGCAAGCATCTCTCCACTCTTGAAGTGTTTAAGCTGATAGATACCTGGTCCCCTGCATGTCCAAGACCCAGACTTTTCTCTGATATTGATTGATTACTTCTTCCTGAACTGCTTTCTCCTGTCTGTCTTTAGCTCTAGGCAGAGATACTGCCCCACAGGCTATACTTCAAAAGCCTGCAGTTTCACCTGCAGTTTCCAAGCAATCCCTCACCATCAGTTACATCAATACCCCTTATCCTAAATTAGTTTGCTGCCAGCCCCCTTTCACCTTAAATAGCATGATTGAATTTATTTTCTTCAGTCCTTCTAGTTTCTTTTTAACTCCTCTAATTCCCGGAATTCTCCAACATGAAGAATGCCAGGAATTGGGGGGGATGTTATTCACCGGGTCTTACCGGTTCATCTAGAGTGACTTAGAGTGAACAGGTCTCCCGCCCTGCTGCACTGTACTGCAGTGCCGCTGCCAGCTATGGCACGGACTCTGATGCCGGTACCCTGAGGTGCCGCGCCACTTCCTCCTAGCGCATTGATTGAATGCTTTATCTAACTGTAAAGACCTTATCCTTACTGACTTCCCCTCGTCTCTGTGCTCTGCACATAACTCCGGAAACTCACATGGTACACACCCGAAAACAACATTGGAAGCTTAAGCAGCAATAATCCGCGCTTGCTTACAGCAACGGATGAATAGAAAGGTCAAGGTCAAGCAAGGCCAGGGCTGAGGTCGAGGCTAGAGCAGCCCAGGCCGAATCGCCCACAACTCGAGCCGAGGCGCCTTCCGGATCCGCACCCGAGCCCTTGACGACAACTTGCAACATCTGCAATGCCGTGGTCCAGTGCCCTCCCAGCAACAAGGCAAGCCTTAAGTCGCACCAGGCCAGCAAGCAGTGCATGGCAGCCAAGGCGTCCAAGTCAGGCATTTTCCCCCTCTCCAAGTTATTTAAGCCACTGTCTGGTGTTCAGCGTTTTTCCTAAGCACGATTAATCGTGCAGGCACGATTATTAATGTTTCTCGCGAAATGGTCCATCGTTTTCTCAGGTCTGGGTAATGTTTTCGAGCTCGCGAAACTTTGGCCTGGGCATCGTTCATGCACGATTATTAATGTTTCCGGTCGACCCAAACGCTGGCTGCAGCATTGTGCAGAACGATTATAAATGTTTAGCATCAGCCATACTGCTGGCTCAGGCATCGCGCATCCCAAATTCCCCATCACATGGGAGCATGCTCTGGACAGAACACCGGGCGACACGCTGGACAGAAGTGCCGGGGGGAGGCGAAAGGGGCAGGGGGAAGTTGAGGCCACGTACCCGGCACGCACCCCATAAAATAACCTCGTCACAGGGCTTTGTGAAACCTCGAGCTCGGGGGGGCTGTTACTCGCCACTTACTTCACTGCCAGCTCTTGCTGAAACGCCTAACCTTGCAGCTCCCCCGGCACAGCACTCGCTTCTCCTCCTCCTGCGCTGTTTCTCTTCCTCGCTCGCCGACTGCATTTCCATCGCGTGCTCCCCAGCATCATGCTCCTCGCTAAATCTGTCAATCTACACAAGCATGGACCAGCAATGGGAGCGTCGAATCATCGACACGCACATGTTAAAGACCAGTATTGGCCAAACCTCAGTCGCTTATGAGCGCTCACTCTGAAGCTATTCCTCCACAACTATTATAACTGCTGCTGTTGACTTGAATGCTTGACGCCCTTTTTTCACTCGCAACGGGAACAAAGCTCTGACTGGGCGCGCTTATGGCAGCTATTGCTTCGCACCGGGCGGGAATGTGTGCCCTCCTACTCGCTTCCGGCATCATTGCCTAACAATTTCGCGCTGTTTGCAGATTTCCCCCGGAGCTCTGACTGACAGCTGACCCCTGCTTTTCCCCCCGACTCTTTGATTCCAGCGCGGGCATAGCTGAAGCTAATGGGCATCGCATTTATTCCTGCACACATCTGTCTGCTTTGTAGGAACCGAGCGAGTATTGGGGTAATGAGTCGGTGGGGTGGGAAGGGTTCACTCGCGAGATGCTGCGCGCCTGCGCCCCATATGCTAACTGGATGCTATTTCCCCTTGCCCTCTCACTTCGGGCAAACCTGTAAGGCATCGCAATTATAGACAACTGAACTAAAAACCCAGAAGCCATCGTGTTTAAAACCCCACCCGCGGGGCCGACCCAGGGGACCCGCCAAGCCCCCTACCATTTCTATCGTTTTTCTTCCAGCAAAACTGTAATCGTGCAGAATCGTTCAAAACGATTATTAATGTTTTCATGTTCCCAAAGTACAGACCCAAGAATCGGACCCAAACGATTATTAATGTTTCGTCCTAAAACCTTAGGAAAATCACTGCTGGTGTTCCACCAAACTCGCTGTCACATAGTTGAGAATGATAGGGACAAAAACAAAACTGGCTTCCAGCCAAAGCCCCAATCAGTATAGGGGCCGAATATCAAGAGCCTAGCCAGAAGCGCAAATGTAGCTGAACTTTAACTGGATCAGGCTAGACAACTAGTGTACTTCATGCGGGTGTCGCGTCGATGGAGGGGTGTTTCACTGCCTAAGACCCCTTTGGCCCCACACCGTTGTATCTCATTGGGAGACTCCTCGACCCGGCCTCTTACTGATTGTTTTTATTATGAAGTCCACATTGTAAACATGTAAATGCAGATGAAAACTCACTAGTTGCAGCTGAGTTGCAGCTGACCATTCTTACGGAGTTACGTTCGGTGGGTGTGGGTGTGTTGGGTGGGGGGTGGGGGGAGTTGTGCCAGGGTGGTGGTGGGGCAGGGGTCGCTTATACACTTATACACAAGCCAAACCAAGTTTTAATATGACTAAATGATAGAGCTCGACGCGAGGGTTAGTATGCACCTAACTTTCATTACATAATTATTATTGGTGAGAAAGATATTGGCCTTCTAAGCCAATGGGGGGGGGGGGGGGGGGGGGGGGGGTTCGTTGGGGGGGGGGGGGGTGGGGGGTTGAGGTGATGTGTGGGTGGGGGTGGGGGGGTTGGTTGTGTGTGTGTTGTGTTGTTGTTTGGTTTTGTTGGGTTGCTAAGAGTTGTTTCTGCTTTTATTTTTGTTTTTAAAAACTTCATAGCGTGTGTGTCTAAAAAATACTTCTTGATGGCCCCCTGAGGTAAGCTATTGCTTTTCCTTGTTTATACTGTCCCTTCCTATGTATGGAAGGAGTCCACTGCCATGCTGATGATCAACAGATCAGCAGCCCCATCCATGCATGTTGCAAGCCTGCAACATTGTTATGATGTAACCATGGTACTACTTATTGCCAAATTGTCCAGCACACAAACGTCAAATTGGTCAGCGCTTTTTAGTGCAAAAAGCGCAAAAACTGTGCGCTGCGCCCACACGGGGTTGAAAAAACTGTGCGAAACGCGCAAAGGGCCTAAAAACGGCAGTAGTACTCTGGATGTAACCTACGCTGCCAATAACAGGCGAGGTTCCCCATGGTCAGTAGTTCAAGGCACAAAATGGTGTGGTTCTGATCTCCTTGTCTTTGGAATATTTGAGATACATTCTTCCAACTATTATCATTGGCTGAGTGCTGTACTTAACTAGTTGTTAGGGCAGGTGGTACACGTGTGGCGAGATGGAGTAATGCTATGGAGGTGATTGTATTACCTTCCCTCATGTAATATAGCTAAGCACTGTCAAAATGGGACCATGGTGGCAACCTGCCAATAACCGACGGAGTTCCTCATGCTTTGCTAACTGATGAGCCGTTGACCTGTCCACTTGGGTGCCACTTAGTGCCCTGGGCACTAGCCATCTGGTTCACTAGTAGGGTTTATAATCGGGGTTTCCCAATACATTTTGTATGCATCATGCTACAAACCATGTTGCCGTATGTAGATGCTTGAAGAATATTGGAAACCGTGTGGCCATATTAAGCTGCGTCTATATAGACTATGGAAACAGTGTTGGACGTTAAAGGGAGTTAAACAGATTAGCTATGCACGTTATTGACACATAGTTAACAGACGACATTTGACGTCAAATTAACGTTGATTAACGTGTGGACAAGTTAAGTTGAGCGAAGCGAACTGAAGTTAAGCTATAAGCTAACTTACTTAAGTTAACGTAAGATACATGGGAACGTAGTATGGGGCAGATAGGGCAGACGAGCGGCACCGATTTTTTACATTTTTGTTGATTCATACGGTATTTCATGCATTTTATATTACCGTCCATGCTAACAGGCTCCAGCTATCCAGGCTAACCATTGCCCCCCCCCCCCCCCCCCCCCCCCCCCCCCCCCCCACCCACACACACACACACACACACACACACACACAGTCCACCCCCACCCCCACTGTCGAGGTCAACCACTATCAACCCCCACCCACCCACCCACCCCCCCCCCCCCCCCACACACACACGCACCCCACACACACATAAGCTATCTACCATCACCACCACTGCCCCCCCCCCCCCACACACCACACACACACACACACACACACACACACACACATTCACTGTCCACCCCCCCACCCCCCCCCCCCCCCCACACACATAAGCTGTCTACCCTCACCACCACTGTCCTTCCCCCCCCCCCCCCCCCCCCCCACCCCACACACACACACACACTTCCCCCCGCCCCCCCCCCCCCCCCCCCCCCCCCCACCCCGACACACACATACACTGTCAATTGTATGCATACTAGTATATATATATGGTAATCACGGGCTGCGGGCTGGGCCGTCTCCTACTTACTTGATTGCAATGGGAAGACGGTGAACTCAAGCAAATCGAGTGTCGGCTAGAAAGAACATGAAACATTTAAATATAAAATTAAAGGGAATAGGGAGATCAGACCCAGATATGCGAAGTATCCCTATCTATAGGGGGGGGGGGGGGGGGGGGTATGTATACATCTTACGTGGTATACAAACGTACACGCCTGTAGTTTTCCAACTACCACTAACATAACAAGATTATGTACGGTAATCAAGAGATGCCTCCCGTGGGTATCGCACAGGCCTATCTTTTGCAATCATGGGAAGACTCGAAGCAGACCCAGGGTTACTAAAATACATGAAACACGAGAGGTGGTTCCATGTTATTCTAGCTATAGGTGGTACATATATGTAACTACCTATAAATTGTAATACATCCCAGGCATCCCTATCTTTAGGGGGGGGGGGGGGGGGGGGGGGGCTATATATATATATACCATATATAGGTGGTACGCTTCACGTGATGACATCCTCTGGGCAGCTAGCTTCCTCCTCCCCTCAAGCTATGCAAGTGCGTAGCTCACTGCCTCAGCCAAGTTCTGCATGTATACGTGTGTGTGTGATTATATCTTGATAATAATGCTTATATATGACATACGCACACTTGCAGTGACAAAAACACCAACGCTCACCAACATCTGCCCTTCACAATAGCTCCCCCCCCCCCCCCCCCCCCCCCCCCCCCCCCCCACACACACACACACACAAACATCTGCACGGTGGTACATTGAATGGAAGGTTACAACCATGTTACTATGCCGTAGTTCAATAATAAGACAGTGCAATAAATGGGAGCGTAAACAACAATGCACCGCCATTTCAGCCATTGTAACTTGGTTGGTCCTATTTGTGCTGCCTGTTTGTGCTGCCCGCGAGAGGTGTCCTTGATTATTGTTGAAGGGGTCTGTGGTGGAAGGTATCAAAACGTAGTTAGTTCGCAATGAAAGATTTCCATATCATGAAGGCATGTGTTCACACACAGGAACAACCCTGGTGCGGGCAAGGTGTGTGCGAGGATTAGTTGAGGATGTCGGAATGCATGTAAGAAGAAGTGAGGGAGTACAATGATTGAGGTGAAACATGGCTACGTAATGTAGCTGCTCCTTGTGCCGCCCCCTTGCTTAGCATGATGTGTAGTCCTGCTTTAGCGTAATCATGGACCCACACAAGCATACCATCCAACACATACAGACACAGGCTAACACATGACAGTACATGGAGTCTATCACGCCAGTCAGAGTCAAGGCGTCAAAGTTATGTCCACCGTGTCCAATGCACCACTCGAGGCTAATGCACGATCTGCGCTAGCAAGCTCATTAGTGGCACCCGCCGAAGCGAGGCATCAGTTCGGTGCGGCGGTTACTTACAGACTTTTGGTTTGATGTCAGCCTCTACATTGTTTTGGTGATGAAGCAAATCATTAAATCAAGCACTGCACAGTAGTGCTCGGGCTCAAGCTAATGTAGGTGCCAAGCCATGTCGGTTACAAGCCACCGTCAAGCATGAACTACGAATTTCATGGCACTCGGCGTACCTGCATCATTGGCGACGCTCTGCTCGCTCATCCAGGTGTTGTTGAGTCGAAAAAGAATGGAGAGTTGGGGGGGGGAAAGCAAGAAAGAAAAAAATCAACGCAGGTCAGCATGACTTGTGCGGTCACGAAAAACGGAGCAGGCAACGTGGTTGGAAGACAATGGTGTCGAACGGGAGCAAGCAGTCAATAAATAAATGAGGAGGACCAGGGAGGACGCACGAATAACAATAATCTTCGCCGCTGGGGTCATTACAGCTGCAGGCCAGCGGGTGTACAGCCAGTCCCCCTGCCACTCAGCGCCCACTCGAGGTTGCAGTAACCGACAGGCCAGCTCGGCAGCGATACTTGCGAGCCTGCATGAACTCCGCAGGCATATATATAGAGCTCGTTTTGCACCCTGCTTCTCCGCATCATCCACAGAAAGAAGCGGCATCCCGTTCCCGTACAAAATCTTGACGGGTCGGGGATGCCGGCAACCATAGTTTGCCTTACAAGCTTAATAATTGAACTGTGAGCAATGTAACCAAGTTCAAGTTCAATATAGTTAGGAACTATGTATAAGGACTTATGAAGCTAGCATTAGCCCAGTCCCATCAGGGTTAGGAAATGTAGCAATTAATGCCTGCGTATGCCACATATGTGTGAGCTCTTTGTAGAGCGACGTATGGAATACCGATATACGGTAACCATATTGTTTGACTGCTGATGAATCATGGGAGTGGGTAGGGGAGTTCAGTTACACTACAGAGCAGCCGAATTGTTAGCTGAAACTATGTAACCAAGTTCGAGTTCAGGCCCATCGTAGTAAGGAGCGTAGTAATTGATGCATGTATATGCCAAACATGTATGTGCTCTATTCAAAACGACCTTTGGTATACCGAATCATGGGAGCGGGTAGAGGACTGTAGTTGTAGATCGTAACCTTGCTTCCATTATGTTACTAAAGGTTACCAAGTTAGGTGCCATCGGTGTTTGGTTCGATTTGCAACTAATACTAATATAGTAATGGGCGTTCCTGCTTCCCGGCCGATTTTGTGGATGCTTCTAAATTTGTGGAATCTTATGATTCAAATCAAAAGACCGTTTAGGCAAATTTCTTGATTTGTGAGTTTTTGCTGGATTTCTTCGAATCTTCTTATGTTTTTGAACATAAGATTGTTTTCTTGTTTTTCGACAAAGAGACAATTCCTTCACTATCTTAGAATCATCTTATGTTTTTGAACATAAGATTGTTTTCTAGTTTTTAGAGAAAGAGACAATTCCTTGACAATTATTGAATCTTGTTACATAACTCATAACTCATAACCTCATAACTCATAAATCGTAACTAATAACCTCGCAATCTCTGAACTCTTACATCAAAACCTCATAAGTCATTACCTTGTAACTCATCATTCGTAACTCGTAACCTCGCAATCTCAGAACTCTTAACTCATTACCTCATAACTCATTGCCTTGTAACTCATAACTCATAACCTCGCAATCTCCACACCGTAAATCATAACCTCAAAACTCATTACCTTATAACTCATATACTTCCAACCTCACTGCCTCACAGCCCCATTCACGGTGGTGGTGGAGGACACACATTTGGGTAGGTCCACATTGGTGCTGCAGCACTCTACGAGACCTCCACGCACTACACCACCACGACAAAACATTATCCTAGCACCTGAACACATCACCCTACTTCCTAACCTCACAACGTCTTAATCTCATTATTCACGTGCCCGCTTTACAACCTCATTCCCCCTAAGCCATGCTCTTCATCTGCTTCATCATTTTTCCAATGGTGGTCAAAAGGGCCGATGGTTCGTCGATGAATGCCTGTGCTGTGGCGATGTCGGTGCACCTCTCAACTATCTTGCCCCCAATGGTCTTGAATTCCTCATCTGTCATAGTTGGAAAGAGCTTTGATCCGCTGTGATCTTTACGCAAGCCTTTCAGCTCGTCCCACACTCGGCCTAGCATGTCATCACTAGGCTTTGCAGGCATGAGGCTTCCCAGCTCTTCCATGTCATCTTCAACGAGCTTGTGCACCAGATTCTTAGCTCTGGCGTCATCACCAGCCTCTTGCATGACGGCGTGATGTTTGAGCAAGACTTTCTCCGTGGCATGAAACTTCTTCAAACGCCATGTAGTGACCCCAAGCCTCTGTGGGACTGACTCCAAACCGACGACGCTCCTACCCTCTAGCAATGCCGCCAGCATGCCTGAGCCATCTACAGTGTGCAAGCACATCACCCAGTTTCCTTTGTTGCTGTACTCTCGCACGAGGTATCGGTATTCGTTGACACATCTCCTGCTGTACCCAACCTGCCGGGGACCGATGGAGCAGCCGCTAATATCGGGGCGCCCAAACACGCTCTTGTCAGCATCACTTGGTGGGAGATAGACCTTCAGGCTGTTACTTGGCTTCATACCACGCAAAGCTGTCACGGATGTGCCACGAGTAGTGGAGAAAGTCCCGACTATGGCCACTGTGCTGGAAGCATGTTTGAAGTCAGGCCCAATCCGCGTAATGGAGACATGATGCACGTCCTTAGCGGTGGAATCAACGAAAGCCCTAGTGAAGGTACTCACTTGCTCCATGTTGCTGTACATCACCACCTTGAACACCCCGGCAAACTTCCTGTTTTGGACCATCAAGGTTCGCAGAGTGTCTGAGGCATCAACGCCCGTCCAAGCCTTCTCACCAGAAAATGTGTGGCAAATGTCGGAACTGAAGTCCTTGCCCAAGTACCTGCTTTAGATGTAACCCGCCCATGGGGGGGCAGCTCAGCTAAAACCTGCGCGACATCTCCAATCGTGTTTTCCAATCTTGTCCTCCTGGTTATAGCTTTGTTAAAAACAAATCTAACTACATACGAACTGTAGGGACCAACGAAAAGGTTATGGTGAGTCTCGTGATCGAAATACCTCCTCAAGTACCTACTATGGGTGTCACATTTGGGGAATATGTGATCAAAAACCGTCGCGACAACTCCAATCTCTTTTTCTACTTGTGTCATCTTGGCTACCGCTTGGTTAACATTATATATAACGATATACGTAGTCTTGGGTCACAGTGATGAGGCATGGTGAGTCTTAAAAATAAAAAACTACCCCCCCCCCCCCCCCCCCCCCCCCCACACACACACACACACACATACACACCATAGCAGAAAGGTGCATGACAACACCCACGGCAAAGTTGACGGATGCGTTCAATGCTGCAATGACATCCCTTGTGGCCGATTTCGGGAAATCAGTGTTTTGCAAAGAGGCGACCGGAAGTTTTAAATTAAAGTTCCCTTCGATATTCTTACATTTAGGCATGTTGCAAAGCAAGCAAGCTGACATCAGCGACCTTAGGAAGAAGTCAATGATTCCTCCTACGACCCTATCCAGCAGTGTGCGCAAACTGTGGTGACTACATTGGTGGCACGTCATGATAAAGCATTGGTAGCCATTCATTAAGTGCGACGACTGTGTCTATTACATAGCCAAACTCCTCACCACTTATTTAAAACCAGCAGTTGAGGCTCTTCGTCTTGCCTAGGCAATGCACCGTCTACAAAGGGGGGGGGGGGGGGGGGGGGGGGGGGGGGGGGGGGGGGGGGTAGGGGGAGGAGGGAGATAATGACGTTTGGCACCTTAATGATATTATTCATAAACCACTCTTATGTTTATTTTCATAAGCCGTGAATTCTAAATTCTATATTCCGGTCAATAACTGCCAGTTTTACACATTTTCCTTACATTAAAAAACATAAGATGTAAAATTGGTGTTTCTTAGTTGTTACACAATAGGGCAATTTCATGCTCATAAGATTCCCTATATCCATTCTTATGAGCTCGAATTGAGCATATTTCGTCAAATTTGAACATATTGACCGAAATCTTATGTTTTTAATCATAAGATTGAACTTGTAAAAAATCAGAATACCCCTTAAAAGTGAACATAAGAATGGAAATCGGCCGGGAAGCAGGAACGCCCATTATAGGGCAGTGTGTCCGTGTACTGCTCAGCGACCTATACCGTATGCCTCTTGTATTTGCAAATGTAATTCCCCCATAAAGTGGGTCTCGGAAAAGCATGGCAAAACTAACATGGCGAATGGGTCTATGGCTTTGACTGTCTCAAGCTCAGACCTGAAATCCAGTTGGCAAAGGGTCTTATGTCATTTTTACATTTCCTTGTCACATGTCACTATGCCAATGCTAGTTGTAAAACCAAGTAGCAATTCTAATCAGGAGCATTAACTTGCTAGGGTGTTATAGCCAGACCGGTACATGGCTCGAGCCAGCCAAATTGATGGCTGGAGCTATGTAACCAAGTTCAAAGTCAAGTACAAGTTCACAAAGTAGTCTGCCCGAGCTTGCTGAAACGGTAACCGTAACTGTGCAAAGTCCAACCACCTGGAGTGGTCTCAAGCTAGATCCTTAATCCGGATTGGCAAAGGGTCGCTTGCCAAACCGTTTGCCAATACTTAAGGCGCTGACGGTACTTACAAATAAAGGGCAGTGTGTCCATGTAGTGCTCAGCGACCCATACTAACCAAGGGCAGAGAGTCCATTTACTGCTCAGTTACCTACACTAACTAAGGGCAGTGTGTCCATGTACTGCTCAGCCACCTATACTTACTCTGTCATTGTGTCCATGTACTGCTCAGCGACCTATACTTACAAAGGGCAGTGTGCCCATTTGCTGATCAGCGACCTATACTTACCAAGGGCAGTGTGTCCACTTACTGCTCAGTGACCTACACTAACTATGGGCAGTGTGTCCATGTACTAATCCACGACCTATACTAACCAAGTAAGAGTGGTGTGTCCATGTACGTCGGTGACTAGTGTGACCCTTGCAAGCGCTTGTTGCAAGCCATCTGCTGCAAGCGGCTTGCAAGCCCGCTTGCGAGCCCCTTGGATACGGCTTTTCAGACGATTGCAGCAAGTGGGTGTGCAAACACGCCTACATCCCGCTTGCTTTTCGTATGCCACCCGGTTACTTTGAGCGGGCTTGCTATTGGGGCTTACCATACGCAATTTACCATAACATCTGTTCGCTAGATATAGATAACTAGGCCAAAAACACCGTATTTCCACCTTTGCAGGCTAGTGCCTTGTTACCGAGTGTTGGTCAACCCGTTTTTGGAATTGTTGCATGTATCACATATTTTGTTTTTTTGTAGATACCAGTATGAGTATGATGCTATCAATTTGTTACTGCCGAAGAAAATAGGCAGCTTTACAGCTGGAGGCGTGTTGCAAGACAGCTGGTGACAGCTGGAGGCGTGTGAGATCAGGTGGAGACACACTTGAATTCCTCAGGCCAAACTTTAGAGTTCGCCTGGGACACCATTGCATTTAAAAATGAGTGTGGGATCTTCTTCTTCAACTAGTCTTCAACAAAGTGCAAAACATGTCAAAATAAATTGATATTAAATGGATAACAAATATCATATGAAGGCTGAAACTCGAATCCATCGTAGGGGCAGTTAGGCCATCCGTAAGGTAGATAGATGCCCACTATTCCCAAGCCAAGGGCAGACCGCCATTGTCAATACTCTTGGGGCATGCATGGAGCATGCAAATACAATACATGTGTAAGGTAAGTAACAAGGTGGGAGTTTGAGTTTCAGGGAGCATGTGTTCAATGGGTAACTGATCGACAACACAACGAAACATGTATCGTAGGTAGACAGACAAGCAAGGGTGCACAAATTCTCACCATCCATGCAGTCAACCCTAAACCATACCGCACACCATATATTGGGCACACTTGTGACAGAGCTTGTACCCTCAGCATGCACCATGGACTTGTGCACCACAAACTTATCATCCAAGGACACGTGGGTCCCACTCATGCAGGTGCACACACACTCAGGGGGGCAAGCATGCACACATAACAAGCTGTTCATCACATCGCACAACCGGTATTGGGGCAGGAGGGGCACAGGCAGGCATGTATGTCATTTGTGAGTGGGTGCCAGTGTTAGTCCGTCATCGCTATCAACCGAGAACCCTTCCGGTTCAAGGCGTCGGCCTGGGACAACACATACGCAGACAAACTCACATGGCATACAGGCAAGCACTCAGCATATGCATGTGTCGGCCTTTCCAAACACCTTAGAACCCTTCCGGTTCACCGGTGATGGTCCCAGCAACGCACCCACACATGCATACGCCAAGTAGGTGCACAGACTCAAGGGGGGGGGGGGGGGGGGGGGGGGGGGGGGGGGGGGGGCAAGCACGTAATGTAACAGGCAGTACATATTACACACATAACAGACAATGAACACACACTACGCCACTTGCCTTGGAAAACCTTCTGACTGTTTTGCACGCCCACTTTTTCTGTATAGGCCGTGTTTTGATCTGCGCATCATTGATCATTTTTAGTCAGGGGTAGGAGCAATGGTGGCGGATGGGTGGTTGGGTGTGGTGGGGGGTTGGGGAGGTGGGGGTTCGGGGGAATTGGGGGGGGGGGGGGGGGGGGGGGGGGGAGTTGGGTTGGATTGGGTTGGGTTGGATTGGATTGGATTGGATTGGGTTGGGTTGGGTTGGGTGGGGTGGGGTGGGGTGGGGTGGGGGGGCTGAACTTGTGTGCATGTGTGCGTGTGCATGGCGGTATTTTGTCAGCAGTCAGTGAGCAATCAGTCAGCAGTCAGTGAGTGTTCATGTGCGTGTGTGTATGTCCCTTGTGGGTTTTTGTATGTGTGTGTGTGTGTGTGTGTGGGGGGGGGGGGGGGGGGATGGGATTATTGTTGAGGGTGGGGTGTGGGTGGGTTGGGTGGGTCGGGGGATGGGTGGGTGGGTGGAGGTGTGGGGGTGACCAGTTGGAGACAGCAATACAACCAACAGTCAACACAACACAGTTGTCACTTCGCCTGTGTCAATGCGAAACTCACGAATTACCAATCGCGACCAACAGTGACGGCCGGCGCATAGACCTTATTGAAGGTACCTACAAATGATCGCCACCACCACTGACCACTGTTGGAGATGGGAGCAATGAATTATGCATGAGTAAGAAGACAAGATTAATGTGTGCCAAGCAACGGCCAGTCAAAGTCACCCCCCTGCCCTCCCCCCCCTCATACACACACGCACACTAGTACTAGCCCCACCATATCTACCTGCCCCGCGTATCTGAACTAAAGGAATCCCCCCCCCCATCCCCCCCCCCTTTTTATCAACTCAGACCCATCTTCTTCATCCCCCCCCCCCCCCCCCCCCCCATCTCTTTCATCCCCTCCCATCTCTTTCATTCACACCCCCATATCTTTCACCCCCTACCCCATCTCTTTCATCCCACCCCATCTCTTTCATCCCACCCCCCATCTCTTTCATCCCACCCCCATCTCTTTCATCCCCTACCCCCCACACACACCCCCAACCCCCTCCCTTGATCATCTCAGACCCACCCACACAACGCACGCAGCCCCTCACAGGTCGACGCGCATTCCGCATACCGCAAACGGCCAGGGTTTGCACGCGCAGGGCAGGAACGCGCAAATTGGAAGCTATTCACGACGGTGGCACTCGGGGAACGACCCGTTTTGCGCGGGGTTGCGTAAAGGTTCGGTTGCGCAGTTGCGCCTATCAGGTTAATGACTAATGGTGTACGGAAGGCGCTCCGCGCCCTAGAGCATGACTCAGTGATCACGTGACTTAGGGCCACGTGGGTGGACTCTTTGACGGAATTCGAACCGCAGCAGCTTTCCGGACGTCCAACTTGAATGCGTTTTGATAGTAGCGCATAATAGACGCTTCCTCGTCGATTTAATTTAAGTCGATTCTGGCGCAACTCTTTAGTCTGGGTTTAGTTCATTGCGTTTCTCAAAGGATGTAGTCTGGCGCAACTCTTTAGTCTGGGTTTAGTTCATTGCGTTTCTCAAAGGATGTAGTCTGGCGCAACTCTATAGTCTGCGGTTAGTTCATTGCGTTTTCCAAAGGATGTGTCTGGCGCAAATCTTTACTCGGGTTTTAGTCATGGCGTTTCTCAACGGATGTAGTCTGGCGCACATCTTTAGTCTGGGTTTAGTTCATTGGTTCTCAAAGGTAGTATGGCCGCAACTCTTTAGTCTGGGTTTATTCAGTGCGTTTCTCAAGGATTGTTTGTAGTCTGGCGCAATCTTTACTCGGGTTTCGTTCATTGCGTTTCTCAAAGGATGTAGTCGGCGCAATCTGTAGTCTGGTTTTAGGTCATTGCGGTGCTCAAAGGTGTAGGATGGCGCAACTTAGTCTGGTTTAGTTCATGCGTTTCTCAAAGGATGTAGTCTGGCGCAACTCTTTAGTCTGGGTTTAGTTCATTGCGTTTCTCAAAGGATGTAGTAGGCGCAACTCTTTAGTCTGGGTTTAGTTCATTGCGTTTCTCAAAGGATGTAGTCTGGCGCAAACTCTTTAGTCTGGGTTAGTTCATTGCGTTCTAAAGGAGGTAGTCTGTGTTTGGCGCAAATCGTTAGTCATGGTTTAGTCATTGCGTTTATCAAAGGATTGTAGTCCCCCCCCCCCCCCCCCCCCCTGGCGCATCTTTAGTAGGGTTTAGTTCATTGCGTTTCTCATTGATGTAGTCATGGCCAGCAACTCTTAGTCTGGGTTAGTCATTGGCGTTCTCAAAGGGATGTAGTCTGGCGACAAAGCTGTAGTCTGGGTTTTAGTTCATTGCGTTTCTCAAAGGAGTATAGTCTGGCGCAACTCTTAGTCGGGTTTAGTCATGCGTTTCTCAAAGGATGTATAGTCTGGCGCCACTCTTTAGTCGGGTTAGTCATTGAGTTTCTTCAAAGATGTAGTCTGCGGCGCAACTATATAGGATGGGTTTTTTTAGTTCATTGCGTTTCTTCAAGGATTGTAGTCGGCGCAACTCTTAGTCTGGGTTAGTTCACTGCGTTTCTCAAAGGATGTAGTATGCGCGCAAAATCTTTACTCTGGGTTTAGTTCATTGCGTTTTCGCAAGGATGTGTCTGGCGCAACTCTTTAGTCTGGGTTTAGTTCATTGCGTGTCTCAATGGATTTGTAGGTGGCGCAACCTTCTTTAGTCTGGTAGTTCATTGCGTTTCTCAAAGGATGTAGTCGTGGCGCAACTCTTAGTCTGTTAGTACATGCGTTTCTCAAAGGATGTAGTCTGGCGCAATCTTTTAGTCTGGGTAAGTCATTGCGGTTATCAAAGGAGGTTCGTCTGGCGCAAACTCTTTTAGTCTGGGATTAGTTCATTTGCGTTTCTCAAAGGATGTAGTCTGGCGCAAAATCATTTAGTCGGGTTTTAGTTCATTGAGTTTCTCAATGGTGTAGTCTGGCACCAAACTCTTAGTCGGGGTTTAGTTCATTGAGTTCTCAAAGGATGTAGTCTGGCGCAACTCTTTAGTCTGGGTTTCGTTCATTGGTTTCTCAAAGGATGAGTCTGGCGCAAAACTCTATAGTCTGGGGTTGTTTCATGCGTTTCTCCCAAAGGATGTAGTGGGCGCAACTCTTTAGTCTGGGTTTAGTTAATTGCGTTTCTCAAAGGATGTTAGTATGGCGCAACTCTTTAGTCTGGGTTTGTTTCATGCGTTTCTCAAAGGATTGTAGTCTGTGCGCAACTCTTTAGTTGGGTTAGTTCATTGCGTTTATCAATGGATTTGTAGTCTGGCGAAACCTTTAGTATGGGTTTGGTTCATTGCGTTTCTCAAAGGATGTAGTCTGGCGCAACTCTTTAGTCTGGGTTTAGTTCATTGCGTTTCTCAAAGGATGTAGTCTGGCGCAACTCTTTAGTCTGGGTTGAGTTCATTGCGTTTCTCAAAGGATGTAGTCTGGCGCAACTCTTTAGTCTGGGATTAGTTTCATGGCGTTTCTCAAAGGAGGTGGTCTGGACGAAACTCTTTGTCTGGGTTAGTTCATTGGCGTGTCTCAATGGATGTTAGTCTGGAGCAACTCTTAGTCGGGTTAGTTCATTGCGTTTATCAAGGATTTTGTAGTCTGGAGCAACTCTTTAGTCTGGGTTAGTTCATTGCGTTTCTCAAAGGGGATGTAGTCTGGCGCAACTCTTTAGTTCGGGGTTTAGGCATGCGTTCTCAAAGGATTTGGTAGTCTGGGCAAATCTTTACTTGGGTTTAGTCATTGCGTTTTAAAGGAGGTAGTCGGCGAACTCTTTAGTCTGGGTTTAGTTCATCGTTTCAATGGATTTGTAGTCTGGCGCAACTCTTTAGTCTGGGCTGTAGTTCTTGCGTTCTCAAAGGATGTAGTCTGGCGAACTCTTTGTCTGGGTTAGTTCATGCGTTCTCAAAGGATTGTATAGTTCTGGCCGCAACTCGTTAGTTGGGTTTAGGTCATTGCGTGCTCAAAGGATGTGTCTGGCGCAACTCTTTACTCTGGGTTTAGTCATTGCGTTCTCAAAGGAGGTTTGTGTCTGCGCAACTCTTTAAGTCTGGGTTTAGTTCATTGCGTTCTCAAAGGATTGTTAGTCTGGCCGCAACTATTTAGTCTGGGTTTTAGTTCATTGAGTTCTCAAAAGGATGTAGTCTGGCGCAATCTTTAGTCTGGATTAATTCATTTGCGTTCTCAAAGGATGAGTCGGCGCAACTCGTTAGTCTGGCGTTTAGTTTCATTGCGTTTCTTCAAAGGATGTAGTGGGAAACTCTTTAGGTCTGGGGGTTAGGTATTGCGTTTCTCAAAAGGATGTAGTCTGGCGCAACTCTTTAGTTGGGTTTAGTTCATTGCGTTTCTCAAAGGATGTAGTCTGGCGCAACTCTTTAGTCTGGGTTTAGTTCATTGCGTTTCTCAATGGATGTAGTCTGGCGCAACTTTTTGGTCTGGGTTTAGTTCATGCGTTTCTCAAAGGATGCAGTCTGGCGCAACTATATAGTCTGGGTTTAGTTCATTGCGTTTCTCAATGGATGTAGTCTGGCGCAACTAGTTAGTCGGGGGTTTAGTTTCATTGCGTTTCCAAGGATGTAGTATGCGAACTCTTTAGTCTGGGTTTAGTTCATTGCTTTCTCCAAAGGATTGTAGTTCTGGCGCAAAACTTTTAGTCGGGTTTTTAGTTCATTGCGTTTTCAAGGAGGTAGTCTTGGCGGCAAATCTTAGTCGGGTTTAGCATTGAGTTTCTCAAGGAGCAGTCTGGCGCATACTTCTTAGTCTGGTTATAGTTCATTGCGTTCTCAATGGTTGTAAGTTGGGCAAATCTTTAGGCTGGGTTTAGTTCATTGCTTTTCAAAGAGTGTGTTGGCGCAAACTCTTAGTCGGGTGTTTAGTTCATTGCGTTCTAAAAGGATTGTAGTCTGGAGCAACCTTTCGTATGGGTGTAGTTCATTGCAGTTTCTCAAAGGATTGTAGTCTGGCGCAAATCTTTACTCTGGGTTTAGTCATTGCGTTTCTTCAATGGAGTTAGTCTGGCGCAACTCTTTAGGATGGGTT
>JACBWV010000672.1:565285-665626 GCA_013435795.1 Chlamydomonas sp. ICE-L
GGGTTTTACCCTTTCCTTTCACAGTCCAGGAAGTTTTATAGGAGTTTGTTGATTTGTTCTTTAGATTTTTTTTAGGACGTGGTAGTGGTTGTTAGTTTTGGCCCTGTCTGTTTTTTGTTGATGCGCGTCTGGTCGTCTTTGCAGAGTTGTGATCTGCATGGGTTGGACCTACCCTAGGGAATGTTACTAGGTGTGAGAGTATGTGCGGTTTGATCTGAGTGAGTTAGCAGTGTTGGGTCCAAATGTGTCCTTTTATAGTTGATGCCTGATGCCAGGCCGGTTACAGGAGTGTGGTTTGACTAGAGCCCTCTTCTCTCTCTTTAAAGTGACCCGAAAAAAGTTTGAATGTTGTGTATGTAAGCAATAAAAACATAGTAAAAGTCGTTAGTCTAGTGTGGTGGAGTTACAGTGGTTTTATTGGTGGGGAGTAAACAGTGTTTGCTTGAGTTGGGGGGTGGTGCTCGGAAGGCCCTTTTGTTCTTTGTCCTCCTAGTAATTAGTTTGGTGTCCCCTCGTTCTTTTGTCCCCTAGTCTTTTCGTCTTTTGTCTTGGATCTTTTGTCTTAGCGGACTTTTGGTCGATGTCCTCTAGTCTTCTTCTTTGGTTTTTCTTCCTCGGTCACATAGGGCTAGGTTTTATCAGATGCTCCCTTTCCTGGTTCCTCCCTATGTAAAAAAAAAAAAAAAAAAAAAAATACCAAGAGTTTGTCGGTCCATTCCTAGGTAGACCAGCTTGTTGATCGCTAGCAATCACCTTTCCATGTCTCTTATGTACTTCCTGACGAGATTTGGTTATCACCTCATTGAAAATTTCATAGGATACCACAGCACCTACGTTGACATTCCCAATGCATGCCAATTTGCTGCACATTTCCTCTGAATTAAGGATACTGATGAAAGTTTCCATAATTTCGGGTCTGAAATTATTTTTCAAACGATTTGTTAAGTGCTGATTCTTCTTGACAGCCTTAGGGATGTGTATTCTTATGCAATTCTATGCAAGCATTCGCAGGTTCTTGGGGGAGGGTCTAGGGTTGCCCTCCCTGGTGGGGATTTTTTTTTTTACTAAGGGGGGAACCAGGAAAAGGCGCAACTGATAAAACCTAGCCCTTTGTGACCAGGGAGAAAAGACCAAAGAAAAAGACAAGAACGGCTAAGGGACAGCTAAGGGACGGACACCACCTGGGCGACGTAAGGCACAAAGGAGGACGGGAACAGAAGACAAACAAACCAGAGAGGCAAGGAAGAAGCCAAAAACAGGAAGCCCAAGAGAAGGGGCTAGGACTACTAAGAAAAAAGACCTATGAAGGGGGGATGGCTGTGTTCGTGGGGTGGTGGGTGGGTGAGGGGCAGGGAGAGGTCGGGGAATGTATGGGGTAATATGGGTCTTTCTGGGGGTGGTTGGAATGGTATATATGCGTGTGTGATACGGTGGGGGGCTGCTGAAGTGAAGGGGAAGAGGTAGGGGGAGGGGGTGTACATCTCTGTGTCTGTGAGAGACGGAGGGGAGAGAGGGGAGAAAGAGAGTGTGTGTCAAGCGGGTGGGGATGGGGGGCAGGAAGATTTAGGGCTAAGTAGGGGATCGTGTAGGTACTGGTTTTTTTTTTTTTTTTTTTTACTGGGGGTGCGGGTAATGTGTGGGGGGGTATATAGAGAGAGCAGGGAAGGAAAGGGGGCATGCGTAATGTTTTTCCAGTTTTGATGGGGGGAATATCTCGATGCGATAAACAAGAATTGCGCGCACGCTCATAGATATCTGTATCTGTCTTTTCCCGCTGAGACTCATCGTCTATAATCTTTTGTTTTTTGATGCCACCATGCAAGCGCACAACCAGCCAAATTTAGGCAGAAGGGCGGCGAATACAGCCAGCCAGCGTGCTCTTCATCAGACCTAAAGGCAAGCTCTTCAGACCGACGAGGGGAGGAGCGATGCAAATCAGCGTCGATGTTTAACATATGCTGTCGGGCAGGCTGGATCTAATCGCCTTGCATTGAGCTCAGAATAACATTGTCAGAATTTTGCTTCATAATGCGGTATACTTCTCTTGCTCCATGATGCGTGCCAAGGGTCCTAATGGACAAGGGGGCATGCAAAGCATCGCCCAGTATTCAGAGTGAGCTTGCCAAAGCAGGGAAGAAAGGGGCGACAATTCATTTCACCTGCTTCCGAGTAAGTGCACTTTCTTTATGTCACCATGCTTCTTTCTCCGTCTGCAAGCGTTGTCACCATGCATTCAATTTACGCATGCGTTCTTTCACCTTGCCATTGCATTGAATTTATGATTCTTGGCAGTTCGTCGCAACAACTTCGAGCAATTTTCTCAGCCGACCATAACCATTTTCTCAGCCGACTTTTTCCAACTTTCTCAACTCCGATCTTTTTCGGCTTTCGCATCTTTCGCGCAGCTTCTTGAGCTTCGCAACCACCTTCAATTCGTTGCGGGGCGTGCGGCATGCACTTGGGCGACTTTTCACTCCTCTGGCCAATCTCAACTTCGACAGCCTTTCTCTCCCTCTTCCCTCTATACGTTTCTGTGTTCTTGTGCTCGTCTTGAAGCTCTCAAGGAGACGCATCTGCCTATACCCTCCACATGCGCACGCATTGGCCTTCCTGAGGCCATCCTCTTAGCGGCCGGCTACAAGACAATTCCTGCCCACCTTTCCAACTTCCCCCTTGCTCCCGTCCCGGGGGCAGTCATTATCCTCCGCTACAGTCTTGGCGTGAACGCCAACGCTGCCGTCTTCATCGTGGATATCATCCCACCCCCAGGAGACCCCTTCCTCCACCGCCTGCCACCCTTTCTCCCCTCCCTCTCCCTCCCTGGTAGACCCCCCTTCAGCACCTTCTTGGATCAAGATCCTCTCTCTTCCCCCTCCCCTCCCATTCTGCTCGTTCCCACCTCTTCACCACATCCCCTCTCACTTCTTTCCAGGGCCCTTCTGCTTCTACCCTCCCCTTTACTTCCCCTCCTCCTCCTCCTCCTTCCCCCCTCCCCTTCCCTTCCCCTTCTTCCAACATGGAACCCATCGGGCCCCCGACCTATGGTACCCCTCCTCATTCTCTCCATTTCCCCTGTCCCTCCCACCGTCCAGTCCAAAGCACTCTCACCCCACCCTCCTTCTCAACATGGTCCACCACACCATCCCCCTCTCCCAACAGCCCCTACATGTTTCCCTCTACTGAGGCACTCCTCCATGCCGGTTCCCTCAGAGCTCGCCCCAGGTTACAATCTTTTTCAAGCCTTCTCCTGTCAGAGACACACATAGACCCAGTGACTTCAGCAGCCCCCATCGACAGCACCGCCAACACTGAGCCAGGAACTTCACCCGCACCCCCTTCTTCAGATGAAGCACAAGTTTCATACTCCACTTCAGATCCACAGGCAGCTCATCCACATCACCCAGGTGCAGAATTAGATCTAGCCGCAGCTACAGCACCAGAAGCAGCACACTCTCAAGCAACTTCTTCAGCATCAGCTCCTTCTCACGCTTCTGTACCAGCATCTGCCCATCAAGAGCAACAACCACCATTAGATTCACAACTAACATCAGTTGCACCTTCCACTCCAAGATCTGTTTCGGCTTCAGCAGTACCAACATCAGCAGCCTCAGCCTCAGCCTCAGCCTCAGCCTCAGCCACAGCCACAGCCTCAGCCACAGCCTCAGCATCAGCATCAGCATCAGTATTAGCTCTAGCATCAGCTCCAGCTCTCTCAGCCTCGGCATCTGCAGCCTCAGCCTTAGCCTCAGTCTCAGCCTCAGAGTCAGCATCAACATTAGCATCTGTATTAGTTCTAGCATCAGCTCCAGCTCCCTCAGCCTCAGCATCAGCATCAGACCAAGCAACACTAGCATTAGCATCAGCATCATCCACAGTGCTATCACCATCAGCACCCTCAGCAACCTCAGCACCAGCATCAGGATCAGCATCAGCATCAGATCAACCTCCCTCAGCAGCATCAACCTCAGCTCCAGCAACAGCATCAGCATCAGTAGCTAAAGGCTCAAAAAAAAAAAAAAAATTGACTCCATTACAAAACCAAGCTGCACTAGCACAGGCACCTGCAGTAGGAGCCTTGGTTCAGCCACCAACGACAGCAACATCGGTCTCGGCTTTACCACCCGCTGCATTGGCTACAGTATCAGCATCACTTGCTTTAACACCTGCACTGGCTTACACAACTTTGCCACCGGTAGAGGAATCGGATCTTCCTACAGCAGCAGATGTTTTGACACCACCAGTAGCAGACTCAGTGTTGACACCCACAGCAACAGCTTTGGTACCCACACAATCTCCTATAGCATCCTTTCCCCCCTCTCCGCTCCCCTCTAACTCTGCACTAGCAGAGTCTCCATCATCCCCCTCTCCAGCCCCCTTTAACTCATCTCATCAAGAGTCTCCCTCTACCCCAGCTCAAGTCCCTCCTATCTCCGCCGCCCCTTCCCCTCGCAGACCCATCGCTCCCAACCCCCGACCCATCTCTGATGCAGCAGCTGCTGCTGGTGCTGCCGCCATCTCAAGGGCAAACCAGACTCCTCCTGCCCATCCCTGTCCCCTTCCTTTTCACCTCCCTCCCTCTCCTGTCCCTCCCTCTTCCTCCAGCCCACTGGCCACCCGACGTCCCTCCCACACCCCCTCCTTACCTCTCTCCGCCATCACCCACCACCCTTCAGCCACCAGCGATCTGGACTCTCTATCAAACACCCAGCATGATCCGCTTTGCTGCCCCATTTGTCTCAACCCCTTTGGGACCGAGCCCCCTTATTGGACACCTTGTGCGCACTCCTTCCACTTCACATGCATCACGACTTGGTTCACTATAGGACACTCCTCGTGTCCCAGCTGCAGGGGCGACTGCAGCCCAGCCCCCATTCGATTTGGCATCCAACCTATTATTGATAGTGACAGCGATGACAACGAAGAGTTCTCCGAACCCTTTTATATCCCTCTCATCCCCTCCCCTTCTTCTCTTCCTCCCCCTCCATCCCCACGCGAGGACTTGGCCCCCCTGCTCCTCCCTACTCCTCCCTCTCCCTCTCCCTCATCCAGTTGTCTTTCTTCTTTTCTGGTTGCCTCCTTGCTTTTGGCTTGTTTTTGCAGTTTCTCCCTTAGTTTGCTTCCCCTAGTTCAGTTTCCACCCTTAGTTGCCTCCTTAGTTTCCTCCTCAGTTGCCTCCTTAGTCCCCCCCCCCCCCCCCCCCTTCATAGGTCTTTTTTCTTAGTAGTCCTAGCCCCTTCTCTTGGGCTTCCTGTTTTTGGCTTCTTCCTTGCCTCTCTGGTTTGTTTGTCTTCTGTTCCCGTCCTCCTTTGTCCCTTACGTCGCCCAGGTGGTGTCCGTCCCTTAGCTGTCCCTTAGCCGTTCTTGTCTTTTCTTTGGTCTTTTCTCCTTGGTCACAAAGGGCTAGGTTTTATCAGTTGCGCCTTTTCCTGGTTCCCCCCTTTGTAAAAAAAAAAAAAAAAAAAATCTATCCCCTCGCTTTCTTCTTCCAGCCTGGGCATCCACTCGGCCCTTGGAGCATACACCCCCCCAGATCCCACCTCCCCCGTCCCTGCTCCTTCTCCCCTTCTCTTAACTCCTCCAGCCACCCCCTCTTCCACTTCACGTGCTGACAACGCACATTGGTGGCGCTCAGCCCCTCCCCCTCTACAGGCAACCTCCCCCGCTCAAGCTTCCCCCCCTCACCGTGCCACCTCCTCTCTTCAGGCCGTTCACCCCTTACAGGCCGTCCCTCTTCAACAGGCTGTCCACTCTCGCAAGAGAACTCGGACAGTCCCAGAAGACCAACAGCCCTCGTGGGCAGTCTCTCTTCCCAGCACCTCTCTCTCTGAAATGTCCCCTAGGTCAACCCGCAAATCTGCACGCTTAAATATCAGCGGCAACACAAGCCGGGATCACACCAGGGGAGAACACGAATGAATGCACAGCATGCCCCTCCTAGGAGTACCTTTGTCTGCACCAACGCGCAAGGACTTACACCCCTTAAACTCTTTGAGCACATTTCTTGGCTTCGAGAAACGCGAGTGGATATGGCAGTGCTCACTGAAGTAAGGACAACCTCATCACCCGAGGACCATCTTCAACACCTCCCAGGCGCGGGGGCAATCTGGCCAGGCGCAAGATTTTTCTTTTGCCCTGGTACAGGGCACACTGAAGGCATCATCCTGATATTAAGCCCTCACTGCCCCATCACAGATCCCGTCCTAAGACCTATCCTAGGTCCAACAGGCCGCATTCTAGGCATCGATGCTTTCATTGGTGACTCCGTCATCACCATTTTGTGCGTCTATGCTCCGGCCCAAGCTGCTGACAGAGAAGACTTCTTTTTCAACTGCGTGCGTCCCAACCTTCCCACTGACGGACGCCTCCTTCTCGTTGTTGGTGATTTCAACTGCATTCTTGACCCCCTCGATGCGGTCTACCCTCCTCACAGACTCAATATTGACCCCATGAGTCGCATGCAGGGGGCACCTCCCCTTGCAGACATCATGAATTTCTACGGCCTACAAGACATCTGGAGGAACACGCACCCGACTGCCAAAGACTTCACACATTGGAGCATCCCAGCCTCATCGGGTGGTAGGCTTGACCGCTGGCTGGCTTCAGACTCCCTCCTAGCCCTCTTCACAGCCACTTCCTCCATTCTCCCTACCTCTGGCTTTATCTCTGACCACCGCCCTGTGTCTATAACCCTCTCCTTCCTAGGCCACGCTCCACCCAAGGGCCAAGGGCTGCAAGGGTTCCCCCTCCTCCTCCTCAACATTCCAGAAGCTTGTGATGAGCTCAAGAACATCATCGCTTCACAATCCCTCCTCCTAAACCTCTTACCCGATTCAGACATCGTCACAAAATGGGACAACATGAAGGAAGTTATTCGCACCAGCAGTTGGGCCATTTACAAGAAGCATCGCCGTGCCCGCCAGCGTGCCGCCCGCTTAGCAGAGGACGACGCCCGGCAGGAATTCTCACAGGTGCATTTCTCCCCCGATGCAATTTCTTTCCTGGCACGCCTCAACATAGCCAAGGCTAAGGCATTAGCAGCAACACTCGCTTGGCAGCAACTCCTTGCCCCAATGCTCAAAGCTCTACCTATCCTTGAGCACACTTTTGGGGATTCATCTTCCTTCTACTTCCACCACCTTTCCCGTTCCCCTCACCCCCAAGTCCACATCAAGCTTATCCAGCCTCCAGGGCCACCCCAACATCACCCCCTTTCTGTGGCTGACCTCTCTTCAATGATAGGAGTCAACATAGGACTGGAGTATGCCCGGGACTTATATAGTGCTGATTCCTCCTTTGGACTGTATCGTCCAAACCCTCACATCAACCAGGCTAACCAGGATCTTCTGCTCACATCCCTCCCTCGTCCCCTCCCCCCTAGTTATGCAGCCCTTGCAGAAGGTGTCAATGGCGATGGCCTAATCACATCAGAGGAGATGGACCTTGCCATCCGCTCTGCTTCTCGAGGCTCCAGCCCAGGTTATGACGGACTTCCCTTTGAAGTCTACAATGCGTTCCATGAAGAACTGTCCCCGATCCTTCAACGGGTTTTCAACTCTGCCTTCCAAGATCAAGTTAACTCGGCCCCCCTAGCACCCCTCCTTCAGGGAACCATCTGCCTTCTCCACAAGACTGGTCAGCCCCAAGACTCCCTCGCAGGTTACCGTCCTATCACCCTTCTCAATTGCGACCTTAAGCTGATCCTTTTGATCATGGCTCACCGGCTGCAACGCCCACTGGAATATCTCATCGACGTCACTCAATCAGCTTTCCTCCATGTCCCCTAGTCTTCTTCTTTGGTTTTTCTTCCTTGGTCACATAGGGCTAGGTTTTATCAGATGTTCCCTTTCCTGGTTCCTCCCTATGTAAAAAAAAAAAAAAAAAAAAAGAGACATCAGTGACAACATCCGCTATCACCTAGGCTTGGCTGCGCGCTTGAAAGAGCTTGGCTTACCAGGCTGGTTGCTGCATTCTGACCTCACTAAAGCTTATGATTCTGTCAACAGGGGATGGCTCCTCAAGACAATGTCAGCCATGGGATTCAATAGTGCGGGCATCACGCGCTGGTGCAACATCCTCATGAATGGCAGCTCTACGCGAGTGCGTCTCAACGGTTTCTTCACTACCTCCTTCCCCAACACTTCCGGCTTCCCTCAGGGTGGGGCCTTGAGCTGTAATCAATGGGTCATCATCTTTGAGCCCTTCATCACCTACAATAACCAACTGAGATCTTGTGGAACTCTGCAATCCTTCCGTCTTCCCTCAGGAGAGTTGGCCCCAGCCACCCTCTCGTTCGCTGACGATGGCAAGCACTTTGTCCTCAACCCAGCCACAGATGGGCCTATCATCAAGGAGACATACGTCGTAGCCAATTCGGCTGGCTTACCCGCCCAGTCTGTTCCCAAGACCCGTCTTCTGCTTCTTGAACTTCCCCCATACATACCCCTCCCTGCAGATCTGGACCCCGCCCTTGGCACCCATCACTTGACTGGTTACCACCTCCATCCCCCAGACACACCTCACAGATTGCTGGGCGTGCCGTTCGGTGCAAACACTGCCCTTTGCAAGGCTGCAGCCTACCAGCGCATGCCCCATAGCATCTCACGTGCAGCAGCTCCATGGCTCTCACGCAATCTCAATGTTATTGGAAGGGCGCATGTTGCTATGCAATGCTTGGCTTCCAAGTTCATCTTCCAGGCTAACTTTGCATCACCACCAGCGCCTCTCCGCCAGCAGTTGCAATCTTCTCTCAATGCCTTTGTTGCAACCTCTAGCCTGCAGGAGGAGGAATCACCACGTCCAGGACACCTCTTCCCCCGCTTCGGGACAGCCGTCCTTCCTTTTCATCGAGGAGGGCTTGCTGTACCCCATCTTGCTTCCCACTCGGCTGCTATGCTGGCCAAGACCACATGGCTCCTCTTCAGTTACACAGGTCACCCCTGGCAGCAGCTCTACCGTCACGAGATTTCTCGGGCTGTGCGCCTTCCTCCAGGTCAGGCAAGTGGATACCATGCCCTGGTTACCGCCCCGTCTTCTGTGGACATCGCCTCAATCACCACCAACTTGGCCCGGGAAAGTGCAGAGGCTTTTCTCCTGCTGAACATTCGTAGAATTATCGCTCCGCCCATGCAGTGCCCCCAATCCATCCTACTGGAAACCACCTTCAACAACACCCCTCCTTTTCCGTCCATGCCCATCACCTCAAACCAAGTGCTCTCCTCCCAAGCACTCTCGTGGCACCGTCTCAAGGACATCCGCTCAGCTCATCAACAACGAGCTCACCTCCCTCCCGCTGCTGTCCAAGACCTTGACTTCATCCTCTCCTCTCTGCCAGACCCCTGGCAGGATGCTGTCCTCCTTCCTGAACTTCCACCTCCCAAATGGAAGCTCTTTCCCGCTGTGGCCCCTGTTGGTCCCCTTGCAGAGGGGCCAGATCCCCTCACTGGAGAGGATCGTCTTTGGGAGGTCTGGCCCTCTGGCCGGTTACACCCTCTCACCCTTCCTGCCCTTCCCCCCCAAGGACACCCCCAAGCTGCGCTCATCACCCTACGCAAGAAACCTCGAGAAGCATGGTTACGGGCAGACTTTGAGGAGCAGCTGATCCAGCAAGGCCTCCCCCCCCACCAGAGGCAAGAGCTCTTGGAACCATGGCTGGTTGGTCTTTGGGAGGACTTCCAACTGGACCCAACAACATGGGGTCTCCACCTCCATGATGATACTGAGGTGAACCTTCTTGAACTCTCTGTGCGCCAAGCACGGCAGGCCCTTCTTCACCAACATATCATGCAACAAAGCCCCAGTTCCCACCATTTTGTGCCAGGTTATACCGAGGAACGTGCTGCTTGGCCCAGGCTTTGGAGCATTCTACCCCCCTCCACCTTGGACACTCACCCTAGCACTAACCCTGACCTGCGAGGCCTCCGTGGTCTTGAATCCCGATGGATTGCCTCAGCAACAGAGAGAGCGCTCGTTGTCACCCCTATTCCAGTCCCCTCCCCTGAAGACCTCCCACAGAACGCTTGGGTGGACTCACAACGTGTCCGCCCCTCCCGTCCAGGCCCAGCAGAGAGAACTGCTCAAAGACAAGACGAACCTCAAGTCTCCCTCCCTCTACGTGCAGGCTTTTCGCAGGTGTGGGTACGCCTCGCTGACAAGACTCTCCACCGTCCTTATACCATCACTTGCCGGAGCTTGCTTCATGGCACCCTGGGCTGCAATGCGTTCCTTGCTCATGTACGAGGACGCTTCCAACGGGTCAACCAAGACGACACCCCCTCCATAGTCTGCTCCAGCCCTGACTGCTTGCAGCTGCACACTACTGACACAATGTCTCACGCTTTCTTGGAATGCCCTGATTCTGCCCCTGTCATAGACTGGCTCCTTTCCACTTGGGAGACCCTCACCGGTGGGCAGCGCCTTCCTCGTTGCCCCTTCTTCCTCCTCGCTGACGACATCACCCTTTGGCCCGGGACACCCCCTCCTCCCTCTACCCTAAGGTTGTGGTCCTTCCTGCGTATAACCACCTTGGGCGCGATATGGCAGGTCCGTTTGTCCCGGGCTGACAGACTGGACCATTCTGAGCCCCTTCACCACGAGGCTATCTGCCTTGCCCTTGGCCACCTTCACCAAGCCATCGCCAGGGACTGGATGCGCACCCAGACGGATCTTCGACACCTTGATAATGGCGCCTTCTGTCAAGATTGGTGGCGTGGCCTAGATTGCTCTCTCACAGTGGCTTCCTTTGCAAGCTTATGGGCCACCCCCCCGATCTTTTGCACCATGATAAGGGTCACTCCCGGTGACCAGGAGCCTGATACCCGCACCATGGAAATGACAATCCCCATGGCCCCAGCGCTCCCTACAATCCCAGACCCAATCCCAGACCCAGCCCAAGCCCTAGTTCTAGACCCTGATCTAGACCCTGACCCAGATCCAGCCCATTACCCGGATCTAGACCTTGCTCTAGACCCTTACCCAGACCCAGCCCATTCCCGAGCTCTAGACCCTGTTCTAGACCCTGACCTAGGTCCAGCCCAAGCCCCAGCTCTAGGCCCCGATCTTGACCCTGACCTAGTTCCAGCCCAAGCCCAAGATCAAGATCCTGCCCCAGATCAGGATCAGGTTCCAGATTTGGACACAGCACTCGACAACGTTCCAGATCTGGGGCTAGATCTGGACCAAGATCAAGGTCCAGATCTGCGCTAAGATCCAGATCAAGAACTAGATCTTGATACTGTCTCTGTCTTCATTCCTGTTGTTTACCTGCCCAGACCAGTCTTTTAGTTTTTCGCTTTGCTTCCAGTTGTCTTTCTTCTTTTCTGGTTGCCTCCCTGCTTTTGGCTTGTTTTTGCAGTTTCTCCCTTAGTTTGCTTCCCCTAGTTCAGTTTCCACCCTTAGTTGCCTCCTTAGTTGCCTCCTTAGTTGCCTCCTTAGTCCCCCCCCCCCCCCCCCCCCCCCCCTCCCCCCCCCCCTTTTTTCTCTTAGTTTCTTGCATAGTTTTCCTTTTAGTCCTCCTTAGTTTGCATCTCCTCTTTCAGTCTTCTGATCCGGTGACTGTTAGAGGTTGCAATGTTTTGGCCCCCCCCTTCATAGGTCTTTTTTCTTAGTAGTCCTAGCCCCTTCTCTTGGGCTTCCTGTTTTTGGCTTCTTCCTTGCCTCTCTGGTTTGTTTGTCTTCTGTTCCCGTCCTCCTTTGTCCCTTACGTCGCCCAGGTGGTGTCCGTCCCTTAGCTGTCCCTTAGCCGTTCTTGTCTTTTTCTTTGGTCTTCTCTCCTTGGTCACAAAGGGCTAGGTTTTATCAGTTGCGCCTTTTCCTGGTTCCCCCCTTTGTAAAAAAAAAAAAAAAAAAAAATCGAATTCTACATCACTTTCTCCATCGCTCGCGCCTGCAACGCTCATCTCATCACCGCACTCTCTTTTCATTGTATTGACGATCGTTAAGCACGGCGCCACGATTTTAGTTGCAGCAAGTTTGACCCGATGCATGTGGAAGTCAAAGTGATTGAAACTCAACCACTGCACGAGAAGAACCTGTGTTCTTGGCGTCATCGCAAATTCTGAACATGAGATAGAGTTCGCAAGCCGTTGTTCGCAGCCTAACTTTCTGCACAATTACAGCCCGCAGCAGGAGTGAAGTGTACGAAGTAGGGATGAGAGAGGAAAGTATGCATGCGTTATGGTGGTTGGGGAAAGGGACAGTGGTGGTTGGGGAAAGGGACCTTTGTCCCTTACGTCACCCAGGTGGTGTCCGTCCCTTATTTTTTTTTATTTTTTTTTTACATAGGGAGGAACCAGGAAAGGGAACATCTGATAAAACCTAGCCCTATGTGACCAAGGAAGAAAAACCAAAGAAGGAGACTAGAAGACATGGACCAAAAGTCCGCTAAGACAAAAGATCCAAGACAACAGATGAAAAGACTAGGGGACCAAAGAACGAGGGACACAAACTAATTACTAGGAGGACAAAGGACAAAGGGCCTTCCGAGCACCACCCCCACCTCCAATCAACACTGTTCCTCCCCAACCCTTAGCTGTCCCTTAACCGTTCTTGTCTTTTTCTTTGGTCTTTTCTCCTTGGTCACAAAGGGCTAGGTTTTATCAGTTGCGCCTTTTCCTGGTTCCCCCCTTTGTAAAAAAAAAAAAAAAAAAAAAAAAAAAGTGGGTGGGGGGAGAAAGAGTGTGTGTGGTTGGGGTGAGGGGCAGGGAGAGGTCTGGAAAAGTAGGGGATACTGTTGGTCTGGCTGGGGGTGGGTTGGAATGGTATGCGTGTGTGATAGGGCTGGGGGGCCACATACATCTTAAGTGAAGGGTAAGAAGAAGGGAGAGAGGTGTACGTGTGTTCTGTGTGTGGGTGCGGGGGGGGTGCGAGGGAGGAGATGGCTGGAGGGTGTGTGGGGCAGAGGGGAGCAGGGGGGAGAAAGAGAGGGTGTGGAAATGGGGATGGGAGGCAGAAATATTTAGGGAAAGGTAGGGGATCGTGCAGGTCCGGGGGGGAGGGGGGGCATACACTACGGAAGGGAAAGAGGCATGCATCACATAGTTTTAGCTTCAAAGAGGGAAATGTCTCGACTGAGTGTGTGTGAAGAGGGAGAGGGGTGGGTGGGAGGGGGGAGACATACAAGGGCCTGACCCCTTCTGTAACCCTGAGCAGACCAAAGGACCTGGGTGGTAGGGGAGTGGCCACTGGCCACACGAGCAATATATATATATGTAAAGAAACCATGGCGATCGCGGTCGTGGTGGTGTCATCGCGTAACCAATTTAACCGACTTCCTGCCCAGCCAATTCCCGATGTTAATCCCTCGTGCTTCAACTTTTGCCTTATTTAGCCTCCTGAGAATTCTGCCCGATGCGACCTCCGCCTCCTGCGTATTCTGCTTGTTGCGCATCACGCCCGATTTCTCATTTTCCCGCCTGAGTTCATCCACCTGAATTCGGCAGCGCTACAGTCCGTCTTTATACAAGCTTTCCCCGCTTTTCCCCCTGCATATCTGCAAAGCAAGATCTTTCCCTTGCATCTATCAGTTGCGCCTTTTCCTGGTTCCCCCCTTTGTAAAAAAAAAAAAAAAAAACAAGAGACCTGTCGCAGCTACCCATGTTTACTCCACACGCAGACAGTGAGCAGCCTGAAGGCTGGTATACCATGTAAACAATTCAACTCAATTCATTCAGAGCTCATGCTGTTTCCGGACAACTTAATTGAGTCTTGTGGTCGGGAGTGAACCTAAGCAACCCACACGAAACCATGTGGGCAGCATTGCTTGGAGGTGGGGGTGGTGCTCGGAAGGCCCTTTGTCCTTTGTCCTCCTAGTAATTAGTTTGTGTCCCTCGGTCTTTTGTCCCCTAGTCTTTTCGTCTTTTGTCTTCGGATCTTTTGTCTTAGCGGACTTTTGGTCCATGTCCTCTAATCTTCTTCTTTGGTTTTTCTTCCTCGGTCACATAGGGCTAGGTTTTATCAGATGTTCCCTTTCCTGGTTCCTCCCTATGTAAAAAAAAAAAAAAAAAAAAAAAGGACCCATCTTGCCCCACAATTGCGAATCGGGGGGACCATCAGTAACAATTAAGTGACTCACAAAAAACCACCCACCCAACCACCTACCCACCCAACCACAAATGCAAATCGGGATTCCATATGTAACAATTAAGAGACTCACAAAGAATTAGATGGTGGGTGTTGACTAATTATATAGCAGCCCCCGACCAGTGCTTTTATTTCAGCTACGAGCAGTACCTTCTAGGCAGCTCCCCTGACTGGCTATTCAGCCGAACCTTAAGCAACAAAGTGCATCTGGAAGCTGGCATAATCAGCTTTCAAGCACTCTTGGAATCTTTGAGCTTATTCCAGTGGCTTTATCAAGGAGCTGCATAGAAGCTGCTGCTTGTAGATGACAATAAAATCTATGCCCCTAACAATAACACTCTAACTAAAAAAAAGTCCCCCGTGACTCTGGCAAGCTGCGGGCGAGTTTGGAGTCCAGTAGGGCACCAGGAAAAATGTAATGAATACCAAACAATATTACTCACCTATATAAAAAGGTAATGATAAAGCCTGGTGGGGCGTGGTGTTAAGGGAGCCCGTCGTACGCGGGTGGGGAGCGGTCTCCTACCTCAACTGGACAAGCTACTATCGCGGTTGACGACGACCTGCAACCCCAAGAGCGACCGATGGGGGAGTCGAACCCCCGACTCTTCATTCTTAGGCGATCTGGTCTACCAAAAGACCATTGTAAATCACTGAAAGAGGCTCCCACCTATATCTATATGTATAAAGAAATCATGGTCGTGGTCGTAGTGGTCGTGGTGGTGTCATCGCGTAACCAACTTAACCGACTTCCCGCCCAGCCAATTCCCGCCCAGCCAATTCACGCTCTGCCAATTCACGCTTTTACTCCCTCCTGCTTCAACTTCTGCCTGATTGGCCACCTGCGAATTCTGCCTTATGCAACCTTCGCCTCCTGCGTATTCTACGTGTTGCGCATCCCGCCCGATTTCTCCTTTTCCCGCCTGAGTTCATCCACCTGATTTCGGTAGCGCTACAGTTCGTCTTCCTACAAGCTTGTCCCCCTGCAAGACCTTTCCCTTGCGTCAAGAGACCTGTCGCTGCGCACAACGGGAGGTCACGTGGTGAGTCAGCCGACCTGTCAGAAATGTCCGAATCGCATCCATCCCATGTCGCAAACTTGACTGCAAATTCTTCCCTCTGCATTGAGAAATATGTCGCTCCGCATTGTGCCATAGCAAATACGCATCAAAGTTGACCGAATGAAAAATCTCGCTGAGCATTCTCGCCCATCCTTTTTTTTTTTTTTTTTTTTACAAAGGGGGGAACCAGGAAAAGGCGCAACTGATAAAACCTAACCCTTTGTGACCAAGGAGAAAAGACCAAAGAAAAAGTCAAGAACGGCTAAGGGACAGCTAAGGGACGGACACCACCTGGGCGACGTAAGGGACAAAGGAGGACGGGAACAGAAGACAAACAAACCAGAGAGGCAAGGAAGAAGCCAAAAACAGGAAGCCCAAGAGAACTTGACCGAACATCTCAAATCAGCAACTTGACTGCAACTTCTTCCCACTGCATCAAGAAACATGTCGTCGCTGTGTATTGTGCTATAGCGAGCACGCGGCAAAGTTGAATGGATGAACCTAGCGATATTTCCAAGTCTCAGATCGAGTTGACTTCGGGAGCAGTTGCGGTGAACAGGATTGTTCTTCGGCCCAACTGAATATATGACCGCTAAGAAGAAGCTCAAGTTATATACAGTTGCGATTGCGCAGGTTCAGCTTTTTCAGTGGGGTCGACTATCGATCACAGCTGAGGTGGCAGGGAAGCAGGTCCGGTACTTTTGGCGGAGTCGGATGATGCGCAAACGTTGTCGATGCTCATCGTCCCTTTTGTCTTTCAGCTATGGCGAAGCCCACAGCTGAAGTGGAGGGAGGCAGATATGGAGTATGTGTGTGCTGGTGGGTGCGTGTAGGAGGGAGGGGAGGGATGAGAGTGGGGAGAGGGTGGGGGCTGGTTGGATGGCTGGGGTGGGGGAAGGGATGGAGTCAGGAAATATGTCAGGAAGAGCAAGGGAGTATGTTTGTGGGCGGGGGTACATGGTTGGGTGGGGGTAGGGGTGGAGATAACTTTTTTTTTTTTTTTTTTTTTTTAACAAAGGGGGGAACCAGGAAAAGGCGCAACTGATAAAACCTAGCCCTTTGTGACCAAGGAGAAAAGACCAAAGAAAAAGACAAGAACGGCTAAGGGACAGCTAAGGGACGGACACCACCTGGGCGACGTAAGGGACAAAGGAGGACGGGAACAGAAGACAAACAAACCAGAGAGGCAAGGAAGAAGCCAAAAACAGGAAGCCCAAGAGAAGGGGCTAGGACTACTAAGAAAAAAGACCTATGAAGGGGGGGGCCATAACATTGCAACCTCTAACCGTCACCAGATCAGAAGACTGAAAGAGGAGATGCAAACTAAGGAGGATTAAAAGGAAAACTATGCGAGAAACTAAGAGAAAAAAGGGGGGGAGGGGGGGGGGGGGGGGGGGGGGACTAAGGAGGCAACTGAGGGGGAAACTAAGGAGGCAACTAAGGGTGGAAACTGAACTAGGGAGGCAAACTAAGGGAGAAACTGCAAAAACAAGCCAAAAGCAGGGAGGCAACCAGAAAAGAAGAAAGACAACTGGAGGCAAAGCGAAAACCAAAAAGACTGGTCTGGGCATGTACAACAGGAATGAAGACAGAGACAGTATCAAGATCTAGATCTTGATCTGGATCTTAGCGCAGATCTGGACCTTGATCTTGGTCCAGATCTAGCCCTAGATCTGGAACGTTGTCGTGTGCTGTGTCCAAATCTGGAACCTGATCCTGATCTGGGGCAGGGTCTTGATCTTGGGCTTGGGCTCGATCTAGGTCAGGGTCAAGATCGGGGCCTAGAGCTGGGGCTTGGGCTGGACCTAAGTCAGGGTCTAGATCAGGGTCTAGAGCTCGGGAATGGGCTGGGTCTGGGTCAGGGTCTAGAGCAAGGTCTAGATCCGGGTAATGGGCTGGATCTGGGGCAGGGTCTAGATCAGGGTCTAGAACTAGGGCTTGGGCTGGGTCTGGGATTGGGTCTGGGATTGTAGGGAGCGCTGGGGCCATGGGGATTGTCATTTCCATGGTGCGGGTATCAGGCTCCTGGTCACCGGGAGTGACCCCAATCATTTTTTTTTTTTTTTTTTTACATAGGGAGGAACCAGGAAAGGGAACATCTGATAAAACCTAGCCCTATGTGACCGAGGAAGAAAAACCAAAGAAGAAGATTAGAGGACATTGACCAAAAGTCCGCTAAGAAAAAAGATCCGAAGACAAAAGACGAATAGACTAGGGGACAAAAGACCGAGGGACACAAACTAGTTACTAGGAGGACAAAGGACAAAGGGCCTTCCGAGCACCACCCCCACCTCCAAGCAACACTGTAATCATGGTGCAAAAGATCGGGGGGGTGGCCCATAAGCTTGCAAAGGAAGCCACTGTGAGAGAGCAATCTAGGCCACGCCACCAATCTTGACAGAAGGCGCCATTATCAAGGTGTCGAAGATCCGTCTGGGTGCGCATCCAGTCCCTGGCGATGGCTTGGTGAAGGTGGCCAAGGGCAAGGCAGATAGCCTTGTGGTGAAGGGGCTCAGAATGGTCCAGTCTGTCAGCCCGGGACGAACGGACCTGCCATATCGCGCCCAAGGTGGTTATACGCAGGAAGGACCACAACCTTAGGGTAGAGGGAGGAGGGGGTGTCCCGGGCCAAAGGGTGATGTCGTCAGCGAGGAGGAAGAAGGGGCAACGAGGAAGGCGCTGCCCACCGGTGAGGGTCTCCCAAGTGGAAAGGAGCCTGTCTATGACAGGGGCAGAATCAGGGCATTCCAAGAAAGCGTGAGACATTGTGTCAGCAGTGTGCAGCTGCAAGCAGTCAGGGCTGGAGCAGACTATGGAGGGGGTGTCGTCTTGGTTGACCCGTTGGAAGCGTCCTCGTACATGAGCAAGGAACGCATTGCAGCCCAGGGTGCCATGAAGCAAGCTCCGGCAAGTGATGGTATAAGGACGGTGGAGAGTCTTGTCAGCGAGGCGTACCCACACCTGCGAAAAGCCTGCACGTAGAGGGAGGGAGACTTGAGGTTCGTCTTGTCTTTGAGCAGTTCTCTCCGCTGGGCCTGGACGGGAGGGGCGGACACGTTGTAAGTCCACCCAAGCGTTCTGTGGGAGGTCTTCAGGGGAGGGGACTGGAATAGGGGTGACAACGAGCTCTCTCTCTGTTGCTGAGGCAATCCATCGGGATTCAAGACCACGGAGGCCTCGCAGGTCAGGGTTAGTGCTAGGGTGAGTGTCCAAGGTGGAGGGGGGTAGAATGCTCCACAGCCTGGGCCAAGCAGCACGTTCCTCGGTATAACCTGGCACAAAATGGTGGGAACTGGGGCTTTGTTGCATGATATGTTGGTGAAGAAGGGCCTGCCGTGCTTGGCGCACAGAGAGTTCAAGAAGGTTCACCTCAGTATCATCATGGAGGTGGAGACCCCATGTTGTTGGGTCCAGTTGGAGGTCCTCCCAAAGACCAACCAGCCATGGTTCCAAGAGCTCTTAATGGGCGTTCCTGCTTCCGAACGGATTTTTTATTTTACTGAAATCTTACGATAAATATTGTAAGATCGTTTTCGCAAATTAATTGATTTTGCTTTTTTGGTGGCTTTTACGAAAATATCTTACAATTTATTTTGTAAGATTGTTTTGTTGTATTCCTGAGAAAGAGACTATTCCCTTCAATTTCAATTGTAACATTGATTTGCTCGGTTGGAGAGAGAGAAAGTATTAGAATACAAAATCAATTGTAGAGGACAGTCAAGAGGAAGGTGAAAGCTGTTTACAAAGTCTTGAACGCATTGCTCATAATTATTTATCTCACAACTCACAACTCAACAGTTCAAAATTACAACTTAGTACTTACGACTCCGAAATCTGTACTTATGTGTACCTCATAATTTATAACTCACAACTCAGAACTTATATGTACCTTATACAAGTCAGAACTAATAACTCCTAACTCAGGACTTATTATTCATAATTTCATACCTCATAAGCTCATTATGTACATAACACAAATTTAAATCCTGAAATCTGCAACCTGCCATCCTAGAATCCTGAAATCACTCAAAATGTGTGTTGGATGGTGCAAACAAGTACACTCGTGAAACTTGTGCACAATGCTAATGTTGCACTGCTGCCAACAAGTCCATTGGTGCTAACTTTTGCACTTATTGCTGACAGATCATGTGCTAACTGACTCGTCTTGCTCTGGGAACAAGTTGGCACGCAACCCAACGAGGGCTAAATCTAACTTCTTGGTCCTCATCAGCCCTTTTACTGTTCCTGCACTGATGCAGCTTTCCAGAACCTTCTCCTTGCAGGCCTCGAACTCGTCCTCAGGCCAATCTGCGGCTTTCTTCTCGCGATATGTCTGGAGACACGTCTCTAGCTTTTGCATCATTTCCTCACTGGGCTCAGCAGGGTTGTCGCGAAACTCTGCGTCAATGTCTTCCTGAACCAGTACCGCCGTCCTCACCCTTGTTTCATCATCTGCATGAGTACAGGCTTCGAGACGTGATAGAATAGCCTGCTCCGTTTTTGCAAACATGTTCAAACGCCATGCAGCAGCCCCAAGCTTCTGAGTGATACAGTCCAAGCCAATGGCGTTCCTCCTCTCTAGCAAAGCCGCTAGCATGCCCGAGGCATCGCCAGCTTGCATGCACATCACATAGTTGCCAACGGAGCTAAGCTCCCGCACAAAGTGACGGAATTCGGCGACACTTCTCCTGCGGTATCCAACTTGTTTGGGACTCATCGAGCAGCCGCTAATGTCGGGGCGTCCAATGGCACTTTTCTGTGCGTCAATAGGCGGTAGGAAGACCGTGATGGCAGCGGCAAGACCAGAAGAAGAAATGGAAGCTTTCGAGGACGGGCCCGCTTGTCCCGCACCTTGATGCAAGATCCCAGAGATGGCGATGCTGGTGGAATGTGTCTTGAAGTCTGGCCCCATGCGTGTAATGTGGGTAAGGCGAATGTCAGCCACGCCAGCTTCTCTGAAAGCCACAAGGAACCTGCTGCCTTCCTCTTGGTTGGTGTACACGACCACATGGCACACTGAGGCAAACTTCCGATTCGGGCCTGCTAAGTTCCGCAGCATGTCGATCACATCAGTCGAACTCCAAGAGTCTTCATCGACGAGCCACAACGGTCCCTTTTCATCGCCTGTGAGACAGGGGTCGATGATCACCAAGTCGATCAGTTTGCCAGGCACCTGCAAGAGTAAACGAAATATGTACAAGTCAGTTAGATTATGGGTTGGAAGACAAGTTGAACAACGTGATGCTCCCGACTGTGATCGGAAGGATTATGTGTAATGGATTTTGAAGTGGTGAAAAGACATGCTTAACACATCATCCTCCCGATTATGATCGGGAGCGTCAACTTTTCAACTTGTAGTCTATCATTTTAAACATCTACGCACCTTACGGATTTCATCACACTGGAATGTTTTCGCCTTCATGTTGTAAAGGTGCGCGCTGACTGTTGCCGTCTCTAGCTGGACCCGACCGGCTCCAATCTGGTGGTCCGCGTCCATGAACACTGCTGTAGCTGCCGACATCAGGTGTGGATACATCTGTCCACCATCGTAGAGACGGAAAAAGCGTTCGGAAGGCTCTCCCCTTTTCCACACTGGCAAATCACCGTACTTTACTGCCAATGACAACAAGACCTCCTCTGTCAGGTTCAACATCGGAATCCCTGCTGCTCCATCTTTCCTCCGCCTTGTTAAGTCCATGACGAGGAAACCCACGACTCCCCTGATGGTGTTCAACGCATCGAGATGGATACTGCGAGGCGGAATGGGGTGTGCGAAAAGCAGTTCACGGCAGGCCTCGAGGAACTTGGACATATCATCACAGATTGGTTGTTGGAGGCCGTCTGTCGCCATTGGGTACTCCTGGTCAGGCTGAACGAGCAACTTCATGTCGTCAATGCTAGCGGCCAGGGTACTGATAATCTGTGCCTGGTTTTTTTGCTGGACCCTTGTCCTGATCACAGAAAACCACCTGTCGAGAAGCTGGTTTAGCGCTTCCTTGTCTGTCGCGAAACTCAGCAGACCTCCCACTTGCGTGACCTCGGTGATGGTTAGCTTGGGCATCAAAACTTCATCCCTAGGTGGTATACCATACCAATCCCTTCTCTGGGCGGTATAGTCCCTCAGCCACCCGGAGAAGACCTGATGTGCGGGAATCGAAGCATCGGATCGAATGCCCCCGATCAAGATTTCAGAAGCTGCCTTGCTGCTGAAGGCGATGCCACCCAGCGGAAGGGGTTTGTTGGTAACGGCGGGTTCCGCGTTATTGCCCAAGAAGGCGTGCATGTGCGTGAAGCCCTTTGCCTCAAGGTCAAGCGGCGAACCAGAATTGAAGCGTAACTTCAAGTCGTCACGAAAGGACACAGGCGAGACATTGTGTTGCTTGAGAAGCCTGTCGATGATGTAGATGACGAAGCCCGCTGACACTTCTGTCTTGTAATGAACCAACGAAGCCTTGTATGCCGATGCAAACGTCTGCGAATAAAAGAGTTTTCTTGTCATGATAACGATCATACTAGGAAGCATCTCCCGATCATAATCGGCAGCAGCATCCAATGCAAGAAGGGATTCGCCGTCAATAACTAGATATGGCACACGCACAGTCTTCCCGATCATGTCTGTCATATCGCTGTCAATAACGAAAAATGGCACACCACCGTACTTCATCACAATCATCCCGATCATATCTGAAAATAACTTAATATACAACATGAACCTACCGCGGTAGTGAACGCGACATTGTCCACTTCGTCCTTGATCTTGAAAGCTTCATACTCGTGGACATACAAGTCGTCGGTCACGGACTTCAGGAAGAACTTCAGCTCTCCAGGTGGCAGCTTCATAGTTTCCTTCATGTCCTCAACGAGGACCGACCTCATCTTGTCCTTAGCCTTTCCCTTAGCCCTTTTCCCATGGGATCCAGGTGCAGCTTCCTCGTCGTCCCCCTCCTCTTCCTCCTCATCGTTTGGCGGAGGCGGAGGCTCCACGTTCTGTAGGCGCTCAACAAGGTGGTCGGCGCCGATCTTCTCCCGGTCGTCCATGGAGGACATGATCAGGAAAGCCTTCTTGTAGGACTCTTCGTCCAAGCTCACGACTTTGAAGCGTGGCACGGTGGCACCCCCCTGGCTAGCAACAACTTCAACTTCAACTTCTCGTCCCCGGTGACACACAGAGTTTTGAAGTTGTTGTACTGGTCTGACTGATGCCCCTTCTCAGTCCGAGCGGGACAGCCTGCCTGAAGGTACAATTCACGCCACAGGAAGGTAGAAACCAAAAATGGCTGAGAGTCGTACCCCTCAGTCGACTGGCCGCTTGTGTTGTCCAAAAGGGAAAGGAGGCGAGCGTTCTGAAGCTTCTCGTCGTACGTGGCACCCTCCACCTCTGACAACCGGTACACGAAGCAATTGCGCAGAGGAATTTCACCAGGGCGGTCTGCTGCCCACTTGATGAAGGCTTGGGAGCTGTGGTACCCTCCGATGATCCATGGCTCGCCAAACTCCCCTTTCACATTGGAGATGTTGTTGAACGTCTGTTCCAGCCTGCTTGGATCAATATTAGCCCAACCTGGAGATACATTCTTCAGGTCCTTGCTGATGTCCATGAACAATACCTTCCCAGTGGCCATTGTGGTTTTCAAAAAATTGGCGAGGAGTTGATCGACTCGAACAGGGTCCAACACACGGATTCTGACAGGTAGCTTTGGAGGGAAGAACTTCGTGCAGTCCAATGAATGCTCTCCACCAAAATGCTTGTCGGTCAGGAAAGCCTTAGCCTTAGCCAAATCACCTTTGATGTTTCCAATGCTGTCCCCTTTCTTCTCTCCTGCCGGTGATCTCTTCGCCTTTGTCATAGTCTTCTTCTGAGAACCAGGCTGACCGCGACCTCTTTTCTTAGGAGCGGTTTTGGGTGCATCATCGTCGTCAGATGGCCCGGGCACAGTGTCGACAGAACTTCTTGAGTTCAAGTCTGAATCCTCCTCCAAGGAATGAATCTTGTGTTCGGGTACAGGAGTTTGTTTCTTTGCGGCTGGTGCATTGTCTGCAGCCTGCGACGCAGCACGCTTGCCTTTGCCCTCGTGTCCAGCAGGGTTCTTCTTGGGATCAGCAAACCTGAAGGGATTGATAAAACATATTTGACTTAGTGAGGGGTCAGAACATTGAACATCCAGTGTCTCCCGACTATGGTCGGGAGCATTGACATAGTTGATTACAGAAAGATTGCGGAATATTAAACATTGAATATCCAGTGTCCTGCCGATTATACTCGGGAGCATAGACATAGTTGATTGGTAAATTATTGCGGCAGATTGAAGATTGGACATCAAGTGTCCTGCCGATTATACTCGGGAGCATTGACATACTTGATTAGTGAATGATTGCGGTAGTTTGAGCATTGAACATCTAGTGTCCTCCCGACTATAATCGGGAGCATTGACTTAGTTGATTAGAAAAAGATTGCGGAAGATTGAACATTGAACATCCGATGTCCTCCCGACTATAATCGGGAGCATTGACTTAGTTGATTAGTAAATTACTGCGGAAGATTGAAGATTGAACATCCAGTGTCCTGCCGATTATACTCGTGAGCATTGACATACTTGTTTAGTGAGTGATTGCGGAAGTTTGAGTATTGAACATCCAGTGTCCTCCCGACTATAATCGGGAGCATTGACTTAGTTAATTAGATAAGATTGCGGAAGATTGAACATTGATCATCCGATGTCCTCCGGACTATACTCGGGAGCTTTGACATAGTTGATTGGTAAATTATTGCGGAAGATTGAAGATTGAACATCCAGTGTCCTGCCGATTATACTCGGGAGCATTTACATACTTGATTAGTGAATGATTGCTGAAGTTTGAGCATTGAACATCCAGTGTCCTGCCGATTATACTCGGGAGCATTGACATACTTGATTAGTGAATGATTGCGGAAGTTTGAGCATTGAACATCCAGTGTCCTCCCGACTATAATCGGGAGCATTGACTTAATTGATTAGAAAAGATTGCGGAAGATTGAACATGGAACATCCGATGTCCTCCCGACTATACTCGGGAGCTTTGACATAGTTGATTGGTAAATTATTGCGGAAGGTTGAAGATTGAACATCCAGTGTCCTGCCGATTATACTCGGGAGCATTGACATAGTTGATTGGTAAATTATTGGTGCAGATTGAGCATTGAACATCCAGAGTCCTGCCGATTATACTCGGGAGCATTGACATACTTGATAAGTGAATGATTGCGGAAGTTTGAGCATTGAACATCCAGTGTCCTCCCGACTATAATCGGGAGCATTGACTTAGTTGATTAGATAAGATTGCGGAAGATTGAACATTGAACATCCGATGTCCTCCCGACTATACTCGGGAGCTTTGACATAGTTGATTGGTAAATTATTGCGGAAGGTTGTAGATTGAACATCCAGTGTCCTGCCGATTATACTCGGGAGCATTGACATAGTTGATTGGTAAATTATTGCTGCAGATTGAGCATTGAACATCCAGAGTCCTGCCGATTATACTCGGGAGCATTGACATACTTGATTAGTGAATGATTGCGGAAGTTTGAGCATTGAACATCCAGTGTCCTCCCGACTATAATCAGGAGCATTGACTTAGTTGATTAGATAAGATTGCGGAAGATTGAACATTGGACATCCGATGTCCTCCCGACTATAATCGGGAGCTTTGACATAGTTGATTGGTAAATTATTGCGGAAGGTTGAAGATTGAACATCCAGTGTCCTGCCGATTATACTCGGGAGCATTGACATAGTTGATTGGTAAATTATTGCTGCAGATTGAGCATTGAACATCCAGAGTCCTGCCGATTATACTCGGGAGCATTGACATACTTGATTAGTGAATGATTGCGGAAGTTTGAGCATTGAACATCCAGTGTCCTCCCGACTATAATCGGGAGCATTGACTTAGTTGATTAGATAAGATTGCGGAAGATTGAACATTGGACATCCGATGTCCTCCCGACTATAATCGGAACGCCCAAGGAGGACCGTATTCAAAATCAGTGACGCGCGTGTTTAAGTTGATGCGATCGACATGACTACGATGCAGGGAACAGACTTGACTGCAATGGTTCATTCACGCAAACGAGTGATCGATTGCGAAAGGAGGATAACAACAAAACGCCCAAGGAGGACCGAAGTCCTCCCGACTATAACCGGAACGCCCAAGGAGGACGGTATTCAAAATCAGTGACGCGCGTGTTTAAGTTGATGCGATCGACATGACTACGATGCAGGGAATAGACTTGACTGCAATGGTTCATTCACGCTGAACGAGTGATCGATTGCGAAAGGAGATAACAATTTGAATACGATGAACTTACAAAGTTGTCGGCGATCTGCCCTCTTCGTTGATTGTAGTGGGCTGATCTCGTCGCTTCCTTCCTGCCTTCTTCGCGGAGCCTGAAGGAAATGGAAAGAGTGCAGAAGTTACGCAATATCCTATCGAATTTGAAAGCGGCAGTTGCGGTCAGGACACAATGGTTTGTTTCGAACGGTGTACATCTCACAGCGTACGTAATATTCAAAATGTACCTGTCAGATTTGAAAATTCGACCTGAGCCGTGGTGCACCAGTACAGTCCGTTCGATTGCTCTCTTACCGGCGTCAGGTGAAGGCTCTTTTTGTAAAGATCGAGGTGACCTCCTGTCGCCAGGACCAAAGTCCTTGAAATCGTTCCCGAGCTTTCCTTCGCATGTCTCAACCCACGCCTTACTTTCCACCAGGTCTTTGTCGGCGATAAATCCGCCCTTGCCGACGCTAATAGAAGGGCCGCGCATTTTATACCACCATGAGTAGAGCGAGAATGTGAACTGGTATGCTTGATAGGGCTCCAGACATGGGCCTCCGAACGCTAGTAACTTCATCTGGGCTGGCTTGGATCCCGCAAGGGTGAGTGTCGACCAGAAAGCATCAGCTCCACACATTGGCCTGCATTCGCCGCGAAACCTCAACCAGTGAGTGTGCGTAGCCGTAACATTGAAGGCTGGTCCACCAGCAACGACTTCAATGTTCATTGGCTCTTGGCGCGCCTTGGTCCATTCGTCCATGACACCGCATCCCAAAACCTGCTCGCCCGCGTTGACTTTTACTTCCACGGTACCGTCATCGTGGACGCTGCGTAAGACAAATAGGTTGGTAGAGCAAATGATTCAGATTATGTAGAGAAAAACCCACAGTCCTCCCGATCGTAGTCGGGAGCATTGACAAACCCAACGAGAGAATGATACAGAAAAAATGTACTCGGAATACACACAGTCCTCCCGATCATAATCGGGAGCATTGACAAACCCAACGAGAGAACGATACAGAAAACATGTACTCGGCATACACACAGTCCTCCCGATCATAATCGGGAGCATTGACAAACCCAACGCGCGAATGATACAGAAAACATGAACTCGGAATACACACAGTCCTCCCGATCATAATCGGGAGCATTGACAAACCCAACGAGCGAATGATTCAAAAAACATGTACTCGGCATACACACAGTCCTCCCGATCATAATCGGGAGCATTGACAAACCCAACGCGCGAATGATACAGAAAACATGTACTCGGCATACACACAGTCCTCCCGATCATAATCGGGAGCATTGACAAACCCAACGCGCGAATGATACAGAAAACATGTACTCGGAATACACACAGTCCTCCGATCATAATCGGGAGCATTGACAAACCCAACGCGCGAATGATACAGAAAACATGTACTCGGCATACACACAGTCCTCCCGATCATAATCGGGAGCATTGACAAACCCAACGAGCGAATGATTCAAAAAACATGTACTCGGCATACACACAGTCCTCCCGATCATAATCGGGAGCATTGACAAACCCAACGCGCGAATGATACAGAAAAACATGTACTCGGCATACACACAGTCCTCCCGATCGTAGTCGGGAGCATTGACAAACCCAACGAGAGAATGATACAGAAAACATGTACTCGGAATACACACAGTCCTCCCGATCATAATCGGGAGCATTGACAAACCAACGAGAGAATGATACAGAAAACATGTACTCGGCATACACACAGTCCTCCCGATCATAATCGGGAGCATTGACAAACCCAACGCGCGAATGATACAGAAAACATGAACTCGGAATACACACAGTCCTCCCGATCATAATCGGGAGCATTGACAAACCCAACGCGCGAATGATACAGAAAACATGTACTCGGCATACACACAGTCCTCCCGATCATAATCGGGAGCATTGACAAACCCAACGCGCAAATGATACAGAAAACATGTACTCGGCATACACACAGTCCTCCCGATCGTAGTCGGGAGCATTGACAAACCCAACGAGCGAATGATACAGAAAACATGTACTCGGAATACACACAGTCCTCCCGATCATAATCGGGAGCATTGACAAACCCAACGCGCGAATGATTAAGAAAACATGTACTCGGCATACACACAGTCCTCCGATCATAATCGGGAGCATTGACAAACCCAACGAGAGAATGATACAGAAAACATGTACTCGGCATACACACAGTCCTCCCGATCATATCGGGAGCATTGACAAAACCCAACGCGCGAATGATACAGAAAACATGAACTCGGAATACACACAGTCCTCCGATCATAATCGGGAGCATTGACAAACCCAACGATGCGAATGATTCAAAAAACATGTACTCGGAATACGCACAGTCCTCCCGATCATAAATCGGGAGCATTGACAAACCCAACAAGAGAATGATACAGAAAACATGTACTCAGAATACATGCAGTCCAAATTCATAAGCAACACCCATCTGAACTTACTTGACTATAGCCGGGCACGGAATAAAGATTTGCTTTCCATCTTGTTCTGTCCTTCCTCCATAGTCCATCAAGTCGTCTATGCAGAGCTGATAGGGGGAACTTCCTACCCTTGCGAAGAAGCGCATCTCGTTCACTGTCCCATGCGACGATACCTATCTTGTGCACGCCTAATCGATCCTCTTCATTACCCACGTAGGTGAAGGTGACCTATGGTGCCCAATACAATTTGGAGTCTGCATCACTTTCATCTCTGGCGGATCTCGGTAAATCCAAGGGGTCCATCAGGGTTGTGAGGTCCTTCAACCCAACCAATAGGTGGTTGTTGTGGTGGCCCCTCTCTTACCCCTTCACGTGTTACCGCATCAGCTCCTGGTGTACGTTCCTCAGGTAAGTTTTCTGCTGCACGGACTTGTTAGACTTGCTTGTGACACCACCACCTTTTGGAGGGGACATGCTAATGTTCGCAAGCTCTCAACTGTATTGAAGGACAGAGTCCTAGGTTGCAACAGTCGAGGTTTCGCAGGGCACTGCAGCTGGTTGTCGAGGTTGCGCAGGCACTGCAGCTGGTCGTCGAGGTTGCGCAGGCTGGGTAGCTACAGCACCAGAGCGTAAAGGTTTAGGGTTGCACAGGTTGCTGCTTAGGTATTTTCCCGGGAACAACCCTTGAATGGTTTGTTACGAAGTTGGAGAAAATGTCTCTCCGCGTTTGTTTACGACGTGAATCGGTTTGCGTAGGTTGGAAGTTAGGAAGAAGGGGTCCTCTTAAAAGAATTCACCTCGTCAGGGTCCTTCGGCGGCATAATACCGACATAGCAAGCAAACTGATAGGACCTTGGACAGCGTCGAACTATGGCCTCTAGTTATTCACGTACTGCAAAATACAGTCTTGTGTTCCCGAATTGATTCTTACAGTATTAGCCCTTGCAGTTTGCTAGGCCCGGTCTATGTCAAAGCTCCCGAGTATAGTCGGAAGTTGCTGGTCCCGGTCTAGTCTGCTGGTAGCGGTACAGATCGACCCCGGTACATTTGGCTGGTCCCGGGTTCCGCGATCACTCACCCGACGGCAGGCCCACTGTCGATTCCTTCTTATCATCTTGGCAGGCTTAGTTTCTTTGAGGGGAAGGGGCAAAATGGACGCTACCCCTTCCCCAGGAATTGGATTGGGCATACACCACTGGGTTGAGCCTATGTTGCCGGGTACCTCGACGTCGACAACTAGATTTCGAGCCGTGGCGAAGATGCGATCGAAACCGTGCCAGCCGAAGAGAGCGACATAGTTACCAACTCTGATACCGTGAATCATTCGACAAGCTGATTACCTGTAAGCTGCGAAGAACACATGATCACTTGCGCATATCCCACAGGATGTAATTCTGGCCCGAACGACGAAATGTATTCGCGAGCTCGAACTTGACCGAAAGGCAGAAACGCGATGCTACATCAATGAATGCCAACTTAGAAAGGCATGCAGCAAGCGGGATCGCAAGACAGGGACAAGGCCGATCATGTGTCGACAAGGTCAAGGTGAAATAATTATGAAATTTGAATTGCTTACATCTGGGTAGAACGTACTCACAAGGTTAGGTTCGATCAATAATTTGATCTTCCGCCCTGAAGCCGCCTGATGCCCGCCTGATGCCCGCCTCAAGATTTTGAAATGCATATTTATGTACTCGAACCTCTAACGATATTTGCTCGCTCAGTATGGAAGCCGATTAACAGTCTTGCAAATCATTATCAGTGCTGCCATCCGTAATCGTTTTCAAATGCGATGGCTCTGCGCGATAAGCGTGCGATCCAGATCAAAAAAACAGATGCTTAAAGTGTATCCGAATTCTAATGTGCGCTTACAGTGCACTTTGCCTTCCTACCCGATATGCTCGCGGACAACCAATACATCATGACACACAACGTTATATATATGATACCATCTCTACCCTCCCGATTATAATCGCGGGAGCATCCATAAAAATAGCGAACTAACTCTGCTTCCCATTGGACCCATGTTCAGAGCGTATTCGAACTCGCTGTGAAGCGCTGAGGAGGAATGAGGATGTGCACCCGCAGTAGTTGAGGGCAATTCAACGCTGGCCGATGAAATCTCTCGTAGATGATGTTTGGGGAGTCATGCCGCCCCAGAATTCATAGCCTCCAGGATCTAGCAGCGAAGGAAAATAATCTAAGTACATGACGCCCTTGAATTTTGACATTGCGTCGATATTCCAAGCACGCAAGCTCTAGTCGTTAGGAAAGAAAGGAAGAACAGGCCATGGCTCCTCCCAGACATGTATACAGCAGTTTGCCACGTAAGAATATAGGCCAAGCATCATTGGATGGAACGCTGAAGTGGATAAAGACTTGGGCAGCTTTATGCAAGTGCCCGACGCACTGCGTCCAAGTACCGGACCCATGCAGACTCTGAACCATACGATTTCAGACCAAAAGACCAAGGTTGTGAGAAACTTCGTTCAGCAAGTCAGGAATGAGTTGCACCGTAATCAGATTCATGGCGTCCGCTGTAGGTATGCATCCGGCTGAAGGAAAAACTGTCATGAACAGCTATCCGAAAGACATCCTCTGCCACGCCATATCGCCTGATGCAGATGCAGACACAAGAGACTAATCTTCCATCAGATCACGCCCACTTCTCACATACAAAAAAGACACGACAGGCGGTGAACTTCTAAAGACACGCATCATGGCGTGAGGTCCAAATACAGCGAACATGTAAGGACATGCTCCTCCCGATACTATCGGCAGCATACACAGTATTATAAAACACTTGAAACTGCATTCTTACAAAATAATGTGAATATTATGACTCATAGTTTCCTATCTATGTTAAATCAGGATTCTCCCATGGGAGAGGCCTATCATGGTTATTCGGGCTTTAGCCATATCTACTCGAAAGCCTCATCAATCCTGACATAATACATGAGTTCCAAACTTTCTCAACCGCCCTGCAGCTAGCCGTCTTGAGAAGAGGTGCCAGCTTCCCCGTATCCTTCTTGCAAAATGACAAGACGCGGGCAAGAGGACACAAGAACGCTTTAATGTTACGCATACGTGTCTTGCTTAGCCGATGAGATGAACATGTCTTTTGAGGAAGTGCATACCGTCCATTTCTCACCTCCCGGACCACACATATGCAATCTTGACAAAAGAACTCTGTGACCTCTGCAAGGTGTTAGAAGAAACATCGGACGGTACACCCTCAGGACCATTGTGCGATGGCATGGTTGGTAACTTATCAAGAAAATGGGCCCTTACACAACGGCAAGACGTCGTAGCACCTCTATAGGGGAACTATCTCCGACTGTCCTCTAGACAACGCTTTACAGTTGTCGGCAAGTGGCTACTAGCATACGTCAAGAGTTCTCGCCGTTTACACGACCATTCAAAGATAACGAAAGCGGCCGATCCAACGGGTAGAGTCGGTCCCTCAAGAATACTTGAAATACTGATATTTACAAATTAAATGCTACGTTGCGTGTATGTACTTGCGTCATGCAACAATGCCCTCCGAGTATGCTCAGGAGAATATGGTGTGCATCGTCTCTCATGTGATATTTAGCCATGTACAGTCTCAATAGATTAAAATTGAGTTACAAAGGAAGTGTTTTCGTACTACGGATACTAGGGATGTTTATCCAAGGGATGCCTTCCTGAGTATAGTCGGGTGGAATAATGGCTGTGGTCCTAAATGGGTCTTCCACTAAATACAATACACGTTTGCACACAAACAATTGCAGGGGATCTTATTACAGGAGGGTAAGGACGAACATCAGTCAGATCTTGGAGAGGAACAGTGGGACAATTATGACGCTGTGAACTATTTACGACCTCCAAGGCTTCCACTGGATGGACACCAGAACAGTATTTATAGAGAAAGAGCCCACCAAGATCAAGATTTGAGAGCTCGAGAATATCGAGGCAACACTGAGGCCGGCATGGTACTGGCAAGACTCATTCATAACGAGAAGACACGGGAGAGATCCCTGAGTGGGTCGACGTCCTTGCAGGCCCATAGCGCCACGGATGCCGTACTGACTACAACGACGGTGACGACCGTAGCCGATGGACCACGTTCGTGTTGTCCGTGTAGGAACACGCAGACGGGTAGCAGATGTAGGCCTTCCTCAGAACCAGCCCCAGACCGTAATGCACTAGCAGCCGATGGATGAACAGCAGGCCGGCATAGGCCCATCCATGCCCAGTACCTTCAAACATATTGCCGAGAGCTTCGTGAAACTTGGCGAAGCCAACAGATAAAGTGGTGTGAATGAGATGGACTGATTTCTTCAACGTGGAGAGAGTTATTGGAGCACTCAACCAGATGATGCTGCCACCTGACTGGGGAACGCGTACCCGAAAAGACCAACATGTTGTCGACTCTTCCCACGGAGTGTCAGACAACCATGTGGCTGTTATCGACACGTCTGAGAAATCAATGACGCCAAGGCGCTTGCATAGCAGCATTGGACTGTACTTGTCCATGGATGCAATGTCAGACATTTACCTGCAAGATACGCAGATTGCCAAGGGACTATGAAATGACCGGCGCCACACACTTTGCCGAGCACACTATGGCAATAGAGCAGAGGAGGAGGATGTGTTGTCACTTTATATTCTTCACAAGGAGACGAGAAGCCGTCGATAGAAGAATAGACTCACGAGGACCCACGTACGAATTGCGTTGCTTGGTCAGAGTCTGTCCGTGTGGTCAAGCGTACAATATGATGACTCAGCGGCATTGAGAGGATGGGACGATGCGTGGAGAGTCAAATCACTACCAGTGAATGGAGACACGGAGGAAGACTAGAATGAGCTTCGCGAATGGTGCTATTTAAAGCCCCTTGTACTCTGCCGGGCTAGAAGTTGGTGTACACGAAACACAATACCCAACTTGGACCCAGAAGATGGATGGACCACAAGATTGACTAGCCTATTACGTCGGGTGTTAGCGAGAAAGAAACATGACGGGCGATATTACCATTGCAACGCATTTCAATTGAGCTGCCGTAACCCACCAATAGCGAGTATGAAGATCCAGAGAATAGTACCACACAAGCATGCTCGCTAGATATATGGCTCAATCATTGCAGCAGGAAACCAGAGCAGAGACGGACTGTGCATACGGCATGGAGACAACTGAGACATTGCTGAGGAGCGAAGGAGGATTGCGAGGAGGAGGAAAGATGGGGGAATTGCGGACATGGAGGGAGGACGAAGGAGAAGAGCGAAGAAGACTGAGGTGACGAGGAAGGCGGGTGGGGTGATAGGAAGGAGTAAGATTAGCTTTGACACATAGCCGTTTTTTTTACTAATGAATTATACTTACGATTTTATTGTAAGATGTAAAGCTGGTCAATATCATGCCTCCAGCCGACTTATCAAACGTGCTTTCATTATTTCTTAAAATATATAATTGACTGACACGAATGCTATGATTAACACATTTCTGCTTACAAAAAATATGGCATATCGATACGTTTGTGTAACATTCGCAAATCATGTAAGTTTTCTCCGCTGCTTTCAATGGCTCATATTCAAGCATATTGTCAAATGACTACAATCTTACGATTTGTATCTAGTTGCATTTGGAAAGCATCAAAGACCCCAAAAAGTGCATAGTAAGAAGTTAGAAATCCGTTGACAAGACGAAGGCTAAGAAACGACACCTATTATATTCAATTCGATCGAGTTAGATACACAGCCTCTTATTGCGACGAATGTCATCTCCATAGCAAGAAAGCCTTGTGAATTGAGCAAATAGAGTTGCAATCGAGGGTATATGACCAGTATGAGCGAGTTAGAGCGGGAGCGATTCGATGCCAGCAGGTAGCTGCCGCAGCCGTTTAGAAAAGTCGAATAGCCCGTATGATCGATGAATGCGTCTTCTCTATGCTCTGATTTCCGTTGCCCAGATCGTTTTCTTCACGCAGAACAGTAATGAAAATCACGCAACCCATTCAATGCAGCCTCATAAGTCATGAGAGCAGGCGACAGCAACCATGACTTCAGACGCGAACATGCGCATCAGCAGCTTGCTCGGTGCTGCAAACCTGCAGTCCACCGTACACATGCCAACGTGTCCCGTCTCATCCAGGCCCAACCTCCTCTGACCTGCATCGCATGACCCGCTTATTTACCTGCTTGCCCCTGCCTGAAATTCTCTTGCTGCCTGCCTGCTTCACACCTCATGCCATCGCCACTATTTCACATCCATTGATGACAAAATGCCTGCATGCTGTCTGCATTATTGACTACCTGCACCCTGTTAAATAGGTTCTTGCTCACTGGCGCACAGAGTGACGCACAAGGACGGGGTATGTATGATCTTGAGACAAAAGCGAGAACAACACGAAGGAAGTACTCCCCATGACAGGCTACACAGTGGCAATATGTTGTTATAGAACAACACATGATGCAGCAGATCTGAACATCTGTCTGTAGTGCCCTGACTGCTACATATTGGCCATGTACGCTGACACCATTATGTACTTGTAGGTGGAACCATAATAGTCTTCGTACTGCACCATTGCTCGTAGTATGCCACCGACACCATTTGTCTTGTACGATGCCACCAATATGTCTTGCTAGTGCTGCCAAAAAATGTGTCTTGTATAGCTGCACCCATGTGTCTTGTATGCTGCCACCAATGCTCTTCGTATGATGCACATGTGTATCTTGTATTGCTGCACCAATATGCTTTGATATGACATTTCCTTGACCAACAATTTAGGCTGTGTATGAGGACGCAGATGATTTGCCTTGCTGCACCATGTGTCTTGTCATGCTGACGCCATGTGTCGGGTATTGCTGAACCGATCTCTCTTGTATGCCCCTACACCATGGGTCCTGATGAACGACTGACACCATTGCTCTTGTTAAGTTGCACCGAGTGTGCATGCTGACCATTGTCTTGTATGCTAGTACCAGTGTGTCATATATGCTGCACCATCTCTGCTACGCTGCACCAGTTGTATTGTACGAATGACATTTAGTCGTGTACATTGCACCATATGTCTTGTCATTGCCTGCCACAAAATGTAATAGTATGCTTGCACCATTGTGTCTTGGAATAGCATGCCACCATTCATATCTGCTCTCATCTCGTAATCGCTACCACAGTGAATACTTGCTCGCTTTCTTGCTTTGCTGATTTTCGTTGATGATCCAAATCGGTTTGTGCGTGGTCACGCAACTAATAATCTCTAACTCCACCACCTTCATTTCATGCTGCTGCCGTTCCGTGCGACACGGCCAGTGACTTCCACAATATGCGGCTATGGTGACAAGGTGGCAGCAAGTAATCAGCATCGATGCGGATGCTAGTAGAGGCGACAAGAATACAAGATAGAAAGAATTGAATGACATGCCCCACCTGTTGCTATCACTCATCGTATAATACAGAAGACTTATAGCTACCTAAACGTAGCCAGTGAGGGCGTGGCAGGCGGGGGGGGGGGCTAGGGACAGGAATTACAGACCAATAGCATACCCTTTTTACTAGAGCCAATTCATGGGTACTAATTAGTCCCCCCACTATATGAGGAGAATTTGAAATGGCCCACCAACAAATCGTTATAATAGCCTATTGTCATTATCACTTTGTTGAATTCGAATTTTCAGGCTTAAAAATCTCATGCTGTAAATAAAACAGTTGCCCAATCCATCTATACATCTCGGATGATCCAATGTACTCAGATGACAAGCACTGACCTGCAAAAAAAAAACTGGCGCCCCAATCCCTGAAACACCAAGAAACCTAACCTAAGCCCGGAGCCCCCAGGTACCCGAAGTTACATAATGAGGAAAAGGAGGTAAGGTACCAGTTTCTCCTACTCTTTTCCAGTAATTAAATACTACAATCCGGGACCAAATTCCCGATAGTCAAGGAGGGTTATCACGAAGCAAGGGTGACTGAGTATTCTACTGAACCCCCTACCATTCAGTTTACGAACCGCAAATCTAGTTCGTAAACCTAAAATTCGATTGGCGGTAGTCAGCTTTTACGAAGGAGTAGAGAGCCCCAACATATTGTGAGGGGGTTCGTAGAATTTTCCAAGCCAAAGCTAGTTCGTTAAAATGCTGTGTCGTTTTTTCATAAGTAGTAAATGAGCCTGAAAACCAGTAGAAGTACAGACTGACAGAGCCGCGGTAGGTACGCGTGATGCAGCCGGCGGTCCAGAGGCCAGGTCCACTTGCCCGTTCCAGCAGTACTGCGAGGGCAGGTGTGGAAAGTAGAAGTTGCCCGAGAATATGACGGGAAGTAGAGTCTGGATGCGCCGGCGTTTAATGAAGCTGAAGAACCAGTACAGCGACTGACAGCGCCGCGAAGTAAAGAATGATTAGGCGTCGCCGCATGGCACGTCACTGACCCGTTCAGCCCGTCACATGCCGAGGGAGCGTGGAGTAAGGAGTTAGCGATAAATGAGAGGAGAGTCAAGACGCGTAATGGTGGCCGGCGGTTTAATGAGCTGAAAACCATAAGACGACAGCGCGCGAGTACCGTGTAGAGTAGGGGTCCTAGGGGACAGCGTCACTGCCCGGTCCAGCGTCACTGCCCGAAAGAGCGTGATGGAGTAAGAGTGCCCGATACTGAGGGAGATAAGGCTGGTGGCGGCGTTTAATGCACACAGCCTGAAAACCAGACAGACTGACAGCCCGCGCGGGTTAACAGAAGCATGCATGAGCTCAGGCACGTCCAAGGCCAGGAGTCCACTAGGCGTTTCCCGCGTTAACCTGCCGAGGAGGTCCGGTGGTCGCTAGCAGCAGTAAGGAGTGGCGATAAATGAGCGGAAGATAACGTCTGGTGGCCGGACGTTGAATGAGTCTTGAAAACCAGTACAGACTGACAGCGCGCTGGTACAGTCCGATAGAGGGTCCAGGCAAGCGTCCACTGTGACATTCCGAGCGATTCACTGCCCGAGGGTGTGGAGCTAAGAGTGCGTTAAATGCAGGGAGATGATAGGTCTATGGTGGCCGGGCGTTATAATGAGCCTGAAAACCAGTTATCCAGATCAGATTGCGGATTTCATCAAACGGTAGTTTATTATTTTTTGAGTGTGACTACTCTGCTACTTCCTTAGAAACCTATAATTACAGACACGTAATCCTTTTCTGTGTTTGCGTACTGTGTCAGTTCCCGCTAGACTGATCGTCATCCTGTACATGACAATAGCGTTGACAGCTGTAACAGCTTCCGGATGCACTTAGCAGCTGGGGGGTTAGTCTAGCCTAGGAACAGTATATGTGCATGTATGTCTTCAGGTGCTAAGTCGATATGCAGTAAGCGTAGCGGAACCGTAGGAGATGTTACCTAAGTAGTGGGATTGTAGCAGTTGAATCGGGAAGATCGTCTTCGTGAACGGAGTTGAGGTTATGTCCCGCCAGTAGCTTGTTCTCGTAGATGCTACGCAAGCGTGTGCCGTGACGTGAGATGCAAAGACGAGGCACGTACATGGGTATGAACTGTATCATGTAATGACGTTAGTAACAGTGGCTGATGCGGTCGTGTAAGGTGATACCCGTATGCCTGAGACTGGAAGGCCGAGTGTAGTACCCGTGAAGGGTTCTGCACTACCGTTACATCTCCCCACCCTCCAGCGAAAGATGGCGCGATCCCCGCAACTGATCGTTAAGATAGTGTGGATGTGAATACAAGTCCGTGTACATGTCGTTATGCATCAGCCAGTGCTCAAATATAACTTTATTAATCAATTGGTTTCGGAGCGAGTGCAACCATATCACAACATCCTTTTGCAGTACTCATGGGAAAAAGAACTTTAGAAAATAAGCAATCTAACCGCCGACTTGCGTGCAAGGCGTCGAGGGCGAAAGAGTTGAGTCATGTATGAGAGCACAGTTTTTTAGAAGTACGGCCGAGGACCAAAAACTGGGCCCGCACGTCCGTAACACGTGTGATTCACATGCATCGACGACGTGCGGCAGCCACTTTTAACTTGACGAGTTGGTTCCCAAGTGTCTTGTCCAATACCGAAGATCTTGCAGCGGACAATGTATCGAGGACGACCGTTCTGCTGATAGGCCATGACAACGCAATTTCTCAGATTGATGCATGGAGATATCCAAATACGGAAGCGACCGTCCCCGGGAGCTAACTACCAGACGCAGTGCTCCACATGAACAACCCCCATCGGAGCGACCAATCTTATCAACCCCACGGATGAAACACGGGTGGGGCATACGCATCATACCTTGGCGCAAAGCCAAGCGGCACGCCGTGACTTAGCCGGACGCTCCGCGTGCCCCATTGACCTCAGCTCCGCGTGGACCAGATGCATTCCGTATAATCGTAATACTCGCGGGCCAAACAAATAGAGCGTACAATTTGATGTACCCGTTGCCTTCTGCAACTTCATATGCAGCGCTAGTGGCAAAGAAACTTTATCCCCCAGGTTGAAGAAAAACCTGCTTCTCAGCTTATCGTAATGGATTTATGCCCCGTACTTGAGTGCTTGCCATGCAGCCTTGCATATGACTTGTCATTCAAGGTGATCTGCACGACCACACCAATTTGTGGCCAGCCCGGACTTTCGCATTCGACTTCCCGCTTTAAGCCGACGCTCCGTCGTAGGGTCGTAGCAGGTAGCCCAACTGCGTGTGTTCTATAATGAGCTCTTGGTCAGCCCGAATTGTGCATGCCAAATTCCACCACCGCCCAAGCGGCAAATAGCACCAATCGTTTCGTGGTTATGGTCCACGGTAGATGGGCGAGGCGACTCATGAAGTTCACCTCGGACTCAGAGTTCATGCTGTTCGTCTGACCGTCAGTTTGAGGATGAAACGCAGTCGAAAACGCTTGTCGCGTGCCCATTAATCGATGGAGAGCCACGCCGAAATGCCCGGTGAATCGCGCATCGCGATCACTCAGGAGTTTCTTTGGGATACCATGATAGCGGATGACACGATTCAGGTATAGGGAAGCGAATTCCTCTGCATTTATCGTAGTGTGACAAGGTTTGACATGAACCATTTTTGACAGTTTGTCGACGAATACCGCGATGGCATCATGGCCCGAAGACGTAGGCGGGAGCGCCGTGATGAGGTTCGTGGAGACACACTCCCAGAATTTCTCAGGAATTTCCACGGGAACCATGGTACCGTTAGGCTTTGCGTTTCCAGGCTTGTTCGTTTGGCACTTATGGCATTGTTGGACGAAGGCAGTAACATCTGCCGTGATTTTGGCCCAAGTAAAAGTGCGGGTGACCAGCTCCAATGTCTTGGTGCGACCACAATGGCCCATGTACATAGGGTCATGAGCTTCGCGGATAATGTCCAGGCGAAGGGCTGTGTCAAGGGGGACACACAAAAACTCGCGCCCGTACTTGTTCTTCTTGAACCAGTAACCGTTCCTGGAAAACTTATCGCGGAGGCGCTTGCAGCCCGGCGTGAAGTTTGAGTCTCGTTTGTATCCAGCCAAAATTCGATCCATGATGGACGAAGAGGAGGGAGTTGACGGAGCGGGCGTATGCCGACTGCGTCGTCGAGTTTCCTTGACCGGAACCGAAGGTACGGGGAGGACAGTCGGTGGGCGGGGAAGGATATCCACGACCGCGGGACCGACTGCAATAGGGCGCTGCTTTCTCGATCGAGGCCTGCATTCGCTGACCAAGAGAGAGAAAACTAACAGCTGGTGCGCAACCGCGACGTCGGCGGGGGCAGAGAGGTTAGGATTGCGACTGACTGGGTCTGCCATATTATTGCGACCCGCGCGATATTGCCACGTATAGCTAAAGGGCGCCAGGTCTTCCTGCCATTGGCCCATGAAGTCGCGAAAGGACCGCCTTGGTGTCAAAATACGTGAGCGGATTGTGATCAGTGACCAATGTCATGTGGGAACCCTCGAGGTAGCATCGCCACTCAGTTAACGCGTGGACGATCGCTAGCATCTCTTGTTCCATCATTGTATAATTCAGCTCCGCTGGGATATACTTCTTGCTGGCGAAGGCGATGGGGTGTTTATCTTGTAAAAGCACCGCGCCCGTACCAAGCAAAGATGCGTCGGTAATTACTTCGGAAGGTTTGCTAAAATCCGGCAGGGCGAGGACTGGAGCGGATAGCAGAGCTGCCTTGAGGCCTTCGCATGAGACGAGATGTTCTTGTTTGAACAAGGTGCCTAGTTCACCCTTGATGTTAGACAAGGTTTGAAGAGGGGCAGCGAGAGACGAATAGCCTTGAATAAATTTGCGAAAATAATTGCACAACCCGAGGAAAGAGCCGATTTCTTTCGCAGTTTTCGGAGTAGGCCAGTCACGGACTGTGCTAACTTTTCTCGGATCAACTTTATTTCCGTCGCGTCCAATGTAATGACTCAGGAATTTAACCTCTGTTTTGTTGAAGGAACATTTGGAGAGTTTCGCGTAGAATTCGTTGTCCTGGAGGACCTGGAGAACCGTGGCCAAATTAACCAAGTGCTCCGCCGGAGTGCGTCTGTAAACCAAGATATCGTCCAAGTAAACCACGACGAACTTGTGCAAGTATGGCGCGAATATTTGGTTCATTACCACTTGGAATGTGGCCGGCGCGTTCGCCAAACCCATCCCTAGGACTTTAAATTCGAACTGACCCATCGGGGTAGTGAACGCAGTCTTCGGTGCGTCCTCGTCCGAAATTCGTATTTTGTAATAACCAGACGTGAGGTCTAGGGAACTGAACAACGTCGCTCCACCTAGACGATCAATGGTCTCGTCAATACGGGGAAGAGGATACCTATTTTTAATCGTGATGTTGTTGAGCGCTCGCCAATCGCAAACCACTCGGTATCCCGTTCCACCCGGTTTCGCTATAATCATAATCGGCGCGCCGTACGGGGACGAGCTCGGGGCGATGAATCCTTGCTGCAACAGGTCGGAGACGTATTCCTCACAGAGTAAGGTCTCGGCTGGACTCATGCGACGATTTCTGCGAATTTTTTTTTTTTTTTTTTTACAAAGGGGTTAACCAGGAAAAGGTGCAACTGATAAAACCTAGCCCTTTGTGACCAAGGAGAAAAGACCAAAGAAAAAGACAAGAACGGCTAAGGGACAGCTAAGGGACGGACACCACCTGGGCGACGTAAGGGACAAAGGAGGACGGGAACAAAAGACAAACAAACCAGAGAGGCAAGGAAGAAGCCAAAAACAGGAAGCCCAAGAGAAGGGGCTAGGACTACTAAGAAAAAATACCTAAGAAGGGGGGGGCCATAACATTGCAACCTCTAACAGTCACCGGATCAGAAGACTGAAAGAGGAGATTCAAAGTAAGGAGGACTAAAAGGAAAACTATGCGAGAATGATACGATATGGTGCGTAAGCATTGTCTTGCGTTTTGATGACGTGAGGTATAACTCGATGGTTAGGAGTCCCCATAGGCAAATTGTTGAAGACCTTGCGATACTTCCATAGGAGAGCGCGCAGGTCGCTGGCCGAGTTGAGCGTCTCATCGTCGTGGTCAAGGATGATGTCGCGGATACAATTTTCGAAATCCATGCTTGCCACCGGGGGACCAGGTAAGGGCCCGTCGGACGGCAGTAATTTTGTCAGCAGTTTCGCCCGTTCATCGGCAGTGACGTTAGACGCCGGTAAATCCGCTCGGGATTCGCGCACGTTGACAATTTTTTTTTTTTTTTTTTTTTACAAAGGGGGGAACCAGGAAAAGGCGCAACTGATAAAACCTAGCCCTTTGTGACCAAGATGAAAAGACCAAAGAAAAAGACAAGAACGGCTAAGGGACAGCTAAGGGACGGACACCACCTGGGCGACGTAAGGGACAAAGGAGGACGGGAACAGAGGACAAACAAACCAGAGAGGCAAGGAAGAAGCCAAAAACAGGAAGCCCAAGAGAAGGGGCTAGGACTACTAAGAAAAAAAACCTATGAAGGGGGGGGCCATAACATTGCACGAAAGTGTCATAGTGAAGAAGGAATGAGCCGTTTTGTCCCGCTGCCTGTTTACAGGTGTTAAACAGCAGCCGTACCGTTTGAGCGACAATGTCATGCGATCGTAGTCTTGGACGGCCTTTTCGTCGCGCATCCAGTCGGACCTGAGGATTAGGTCTAATCCTCCAGGAAGTTTGTCGACGACATTTTTTTTTTTTTTTGGACGAAACACTTTGCCAACATGGACGAAACACTTTGCCAACATATCGTTGTATGTGGATAGGGAGCGTGACCGTCCCGCGGACTTTGATAAGACCGTCGTTAGCGCAAGTGAATCCGTCGCGTTCGTTTTCCCAAGGGCGGATGTGCAAACCGAGATCTTCAGCCGTTTGCTTTTCCATAAGGCAACCTGTCGCGCCTGAGTCTGCCAATGTGAGCAATTGCTTTGCTCCTGATCGGGCGTTGAATATCATATCGGGGGCAGCAGCGGAGTTGACTTCGTATACCCGATTGGCTCGCGTCATGAGCACGGGGGAAGTAGTTGTATTTCGTTGCGCGTGATTGCGACGGATGCACTTCGTTGACCGTCTGGCAGCGATTTGTTTTATGCGAACTTTGGGATCCAATGCCTCCGACCACCAGTGTTTTTTTTGACGGGTTTCAACCGGACTGGGGGATGCCCTCCTCAGGTGCGGGGCCAAAAATGGGCGTTCCTGCTTCCGAACGGATTTCCAATCTTACAATCACTTTTTGGGGGTCTTTTGATGCTTTTCAAATTCAATCTTACGATAAAAAACGTAAGATTGTAGTCAATTTTGACAAAATATGCTTGAAATGAGCTTGAAAGACGGAGAAACGTACAGATTGCGAATGTTACAACGAAGAAAGTAGACTGCCTTGGTCACGTCGTTGATCGCATGCCAATCCTTTTTGATTTGGACGGCCCGTTCGGAGTCGGGGGGGTCATACCATACTTGGATGGCTACTTTATTCGAAGGTGACCCCTTGGGGCGGGGTTTCATATGGTGTTCGAACGATTGGTACTCCTTGAATAACTCCATACCTTGGAGGAGACTGGAGACATGCTTATCGTTACGTTTTTCGGGAGGATGAACATACCGGATGTGTCGAAGGGTGCATCGTTTTTGCATTCCCAATAGTGTTCTAACACCGACACGACGTCTTCCGGAATGGGGTGAGCGTATATGAACTCGTTTGCGATGGAGACACGCATGCCAAACTCCGTAGAGAACTTCAGTGGACAAGGGGACGACAAGGCATTAGTAGAAGTTACATCAATGGTTGGGGTTAAGCCCAAGTTAGAAAATAGTTCCTCTTGAACTTGTAACAAGAGCTCAAGTGGCTCGACTACTACTACGTCATCGCCGCTAAGTACACGAGCTTTTTTTTTTTTTTTTTTTTTTTTTTTTTTACAAAGGGGGAACCAGGAAAAGGCGCAACTGATAAAACCTAGCCCTTTGTGACCAAGGAAAAAAGACCAAAGAAAAAGACAAGAACGGCTAAGGGACAGCTAAGGGACGGACACCACCTGGGCGACGTAAGGGACAAATAGAATAAACATATAACCGGCTTGTCAATACCTGACCGGCCGGTTCCTATTCCCAAATCGGGATGGGACCGTTGCCATCAAGGGCCCAGTCGGGACATGTAGTCTCATTGAGGGCCGGCCAGTTAGGCAAGTCCCGCGTGTGGCAGCGTCCGTCAGCATTCAGCGATCGCACACATGTCCTCATGTAGCGGAAGCAGAAGAAGCAGCGAGCACCATTCTGAAGCCAGATGGTCTGCCCGACGCTGACCGACTTGTTCATATGCATGGCGTTTTGGGGGTCCTGACCCGAAAAATTGGGGGTCCGCGGCCCGCTGGGCTGTGAACGGCCCCGACCCGCACCCTGTTCGTATCCTCCGCGACCACCACGGCTCGCGCCGCGGCTAATAGAGCCTTTCCCGAACGTGCGATCAGCACCTTGCAAACTGAGGACCTGCGGCCTTGGCGATCCACCCAGCTTGCCGTTGTGCGCCGGCTGCGTCGCACTACGTCCTCCACCACCTCGGCCACCGGCCGGGTTGCGACTACTGTTTGCCGCCAGCTTGGGGCCCTTGGCTGGGCGAGAGTTCATCTCCCCGCCGTCGTCGGTGGCTACTCCCTGCGAAGAGAAAGAATCAGGGTCAGAATCGGAGGGGGGTGAGTTGGTAAATTGGACGCGATTGAATGCAAGGTCCTTACCCGGGTATTTAGTATCAGCGGGGCGCTTGAATGGATACCTCGACTTCTGGTTAGCGTAACCTCCCCTCTAATGGCGATCGTGCTTGTCCGTCAAGGACTTGCCACGAGCAGCGACAACTTTCCTCGCTTCGTCCAATTGCAGATAGCGGAACAAATCCTCCATCGTTTCGAACATAGTACCAGACTCGCGCCGAGAGTGTGCACCGGCGCGGAGTTCTTCGGAGAGTCCCGTGCGAAACAAGTTTAACTTTTCGCGATCGGTGAGATCGGGGACTTTGCGAAATTCCGATGGCGTGGTAATAATTCTGCAAGGATCGAGTGTCTCGGAAGCCACCTTCGTGTAGTTTGGTGAGAGCGACGTGTGATTCCGTTAATAGCTCGGGCAGGAGGAGGAACTCCGCCCATGCGACGATTCCCATGAAATCTAACCCGTCCAACTCATCGCTAGCCCATGCCTCGTCGTAAGTGATGCGGAGTTGGCCAGGGAAAGCGCCCGACAGGTGTGGAACAATGCGCTCGAACGGACCAAGGTAACCGTCAGCGAACTGGAGCTCCATGATTGTGGCCACATTGAAAACCCATCGGCGCAACTTAGTATTAGTGCATCTGTCCGACAGCTTGTGTTCTATGAGACGTAGTTCCTTTCTCATTTCAGTAACACGCTTGGCGAACCCATTGTCGTGATCAGAGTGACGAGTGGCGCGGTTATCGGGAGGAGGGGTGATTGGCGGTAGCGAGATGGGCTCACCTGGCGGGCCTGCCGGGGCCAGGTGTGTGCCCTCGCGAATCTGTCGCGTTGGAGAAGGGGCGTCTGCGGGCAGCGTAGCTGCGCGCTTTGCACGAGGGCGAACAGCGGCCGGGGAAGCCACCGTAGGTACGGCTGGCGTTGTTGGGTGCTCGGGCTGCGTAGCCCGAGGAGCGCGATTAGAGGTCGGGTCAACAGGTGGAACCTGGAGGGGCGAACCTGGGGAATCGGCTAAGTTGTGGCCCGATGACAAGTGGTCGGAGACCACAAAGGGGCCGTCGGGTGGTGAGTGAGCGGCGGTAGGTGCTGTCGTCGGGGAAGGGGTAGCGCCCCCCCGCGGGATTGAACCACGTTGCATTTTGCCCTTAAGGCCACCCGAAGGGGCATAGACGTCGGGGAGGCGAAAGGGTTCTGGCTCAAACGCCGGGGCTACTTGAGCGACAGCCAGTTTATCAAACAACCCTGAATTCCCCGCAACCCGCACCTGCCTGTCAGGTGCACGAGGCAACGTCTCGTCCTTCCTGTCGTCATTGGCCTCCCCCGCCGGGTAGTGGGCCTTCAGCTTAGTGCCCTTGAGGGCGGCGTCTTTGTCGGCAATGTCGTTGATGTTCAAAGGCATCCATTCCATCCACCTTTGCTTTCGCATCTTGGATGCCGTCTACAAACGGGTCATGCTGTCGCGGAGATCATCAACCTGCTGCAGCGCGTCCACGATGTTCTCGGGATCGCACTCAAGGAGGAGCATGTCAGCGTAAGCGTTCATATGCACCGCCCACTTGGCGTCGGCATAAGGCGCGACAGGGTGGTCCGCAGAGTGGTAATAGAGAAGACCATCCGTCTTCGCAGCCTTGGCATATGTGGGCGACGCCTTGATCTCGCGGCCGCGCAGAAACGCCTGCTTGCGCGCAGCGATGGCCTCCTGAGCGGCGGCGTCGTCCTCACGAGCGGGCTGAGGAAGCGCATGCTTGCGCCCCACAGTCCTGCCGATTCCACACCCCACGTCGCGGGCGCCGCTGGAAGAACCGCCAGGGTCCTCAGTGTCCATCGGCACCGTCTCGTTGCGCGCCACAGTAGCTTGGCTCGCCGCAATCAAGGCCATGACATCAGCCATGGTAATGGCGGCGGGAGATGCAGCTGCGGGAGCAGTCATTGGGCGTTTACCATAGGCGATGTTCTCGCGGGTCAGCTGCGCGACGACCTCAGTCAAGCGAGCGTTTTCAGCGAGAGCGGGGGCGAGCGCTGCATGGGGAGAAAGACGTGGCGAGTTAGACAATGGCGTCGGCAGAGCGGAAAATAGTGTGCGATTCACAGGCAAAACATTGGGAGGTGTACCCAAGCGAGAAGGTGAGTCCTCAATATGATCGATAGAATGGATTGCAAGCCGCGAAAGACAGGTTTGTTCGATAATCGTCAGGCGTCAAACTATGCTCACCTGCTTGAGATTGAGCAAGGTCGGCCTGCGCGGCCTTGAGCTCGGACTCCTTAGTCGCCAGCTCGATGCACAAATCATCCAAGGAGGACCTGGCGGTTGCCGCGGCCCCAGTGAAAGCGGCCTGGAGGTCGGACAACGCCTTGCGACTCTTAGCCAGATCCTTGCCGAGGAAGTAGTGGCTGTTTAACAGCTCTTGCCTCTCGGTAGGATCGCCGTTGGCCAATGCGGCATCCGTAGCCGCGCCGGATGCGGCGAGGCGCTGCACTAGGTCAGCGACTTCGACGTCCTTAGCGGATATCTTTGCCGTAAATTGCTCGGTAAGAGCCGAGTTGGCGATGGAGGCCTGGTCAAGCTGCGCGCGGAGTTGTCCAATTTGCTCCGCCGCGATCAGGTGGTCACCCATATGCTGATGCCGCCTGCGCTCCGCGCCCGCGTCATAGCGAGCGCTGAGCTCCTCGAGGCAAGGCTCAGCCAGCGGCATCGTTGTCGGCGTCGGCGTCGTGGCCATGCCCGCGCGCAGAGGCGGGGCAGCGGGCGGGGCACCCGAGGGTGCCGCCAAACCATTGAGGCCGTCAACCAGCGGTTGCAGCGTACCCACTGAGACAGAGGGCCGCGCTTCGGCAGATGCGGACTCATCCATCGTAGCACCGAGCTCAGTGTCGGGCTCAGTGTCAGAAGACGCCATCCCTTCAGGATTGGTGTTGACCACTGAAATCGTAGGCTGGTCAGCTGCGTCGTTGGTTACCTTGGTGGATTTGTGGGATGCCATTCTGCACAGGCAACAGAGCAAGTCAGTAGGCTGGACAGGAATGAGTGGTGGGCGAGAGAGGAAGAATTACTCGCAACTTCAGGATGCCAAAATTCACCTGCCACAGGGACTACTAAATTTTGCGATCGTAACGAGCTGATAATGCCTCAAGCGTAACTGTACATGACGCGTTCGTCCAGAATACGATGAGGGATAAAAGCACAGCCAAGGCACGTATCACAGGGCCACCAGGAAGGACCACGAGGAATCTAAAAGCGCGACAGGATGAGCAAACGTGCAGGTGCAAAGCAACAAAAGATGATGCAGCAAGTAGGAAGAGTCGCAGGACAGGCTCGGAAGTACGCTAATTAAAGCAAGTACGGCCTAGGTGGTAAATGAAGGCTATGCTGTCCAATTGCTCAAACCCCGCTCAGGATGCCCGGGAATGGAGCTTAAGAAGCTATGACCAAAAGGGCAGGTCGTGAAAGCAAGAATCGGGCGCGTAGGCCGTACAGGGGTAGGGCAGGCTAGGAAAAGATGCCCATGCAAGACAGGTCGCAGGCGGCCTAGGGCGTGCCGAGCTGCACAGGACAGTCCCTGCAAGAACCTAACAGGCGCTACGAGCACTCGAAGCCAACAGGGAAGAGCAGGGACAGCGAGCAGCAAATGCTAGAAAGCCAACAGGATGTCCTGGCGGGTGCGATTAAATCGAAGAAAAACAATTCGTATGCGTGCGTATGTGTATGCGTAAGGTCCCTAAGGAACGAAACCAGCTCCGCTACCAGTGTAACAGCTCAGGATGCACTTAGCAGCCTGGGGGGTTAGTCTTGTGGAACAGTCTATGTGATGTATGTTTAGGTGTAAGTTGATATGCGTAAGCTAGCGGAACAGTAGGGTGTTACCTAAGTAGGGGATGTAGAGTTGATCGGGTAGAACGTCTTCGTGAAGGAGTAGAAGGGTTCGTCCCGAGTAGCTCGTGTCTATGTACGCAACGTGTGCGTTGTGAGAGATGAGGCAGTACATGGGTATGGTACTGTATCATGTGCGTTCGTCACGTGGCTTATGGGTAAGGTGTACCCGTATGCCTTGCTGGAAGGCCAGAGTACCCGTGAAGGGTTCTGTACCGTTACAACAGCTTCCTGTAGGCTGCGTCCCCTAGTCCCCTGACACACGCTGTATAGCCTGTACCCTGATTAGGTTCCCGGCTTTTGCCCCTTCCACCGCTGGTGTCCTTTTGTGGTTCCCCAGACGCTGTAAATCATTCTCATCTTCGTGTATAGATTGGCGTGTTTGACCGCTGCGATTATCTCTTTACTCTTGGAGTGTATAAGCTGATTGGTTCTCGGGTCCATCAAACTAACACAGCTTTCAAATGCAACTTCCGCGTGGACCTCCGGTCGGCTTTGAAAAGCTTCATCTGGGCAATGGAGCTTCTTGGTCGCGGCAGTTGCGCCACATTATCGTCAGTAATGGCTGCGACGCTGTCCTTCCTGAGGAACCGAAGGTCCCATTTGATTGGCTTGATATTCGAGCGCCATCGGCCTCTGCTGCCGGCGGTGAGAATCCTTCCGCTATTGTGGAAGCCACACCCCCTATGCATTCACCCCTCCTATCCAACTTTTCCCCTACTGTCCGTCGCCTCCCCCCGGCTGTTGAGGATGTGTTGATGACTCTCTGTGATGTGCAGTCTCAAATCCTTGAGTACTCCTCAGGTGCTGTGCACCTGAGGAGTACTCAAGGACTGCTCGATTCAGGGATGATCATATCTCTGATGCCTACATCACCGAGGACGAGGATGAGGACGACGACGACCTGAAGAGTGCTACGAGCATGGACAACGGTGGCGGTACTCCGTCTTTGTCTGATCGCGTCCTTGACGCCACTACTATTGAGGCTGAGCCTGCGAAACCGGTGGTTAACAAGCCGACCAAGCTGTCTGCATCTTCTGATACCACCTTTGCCCTTCCCCTCCAAAGGTCTGCCACTGGCATGACTTTGCGCTCTAGTGGCTCTGTGCCGCCTTCTGGATCTGTGGCTTCGGCTCCACAGGAGCCACCGCCTCCGCTTGTGGAGACGCCACCTCCTGCCCCTCCCCCTCCGATGGGCGTGCACCTTTCGTGTCATGCTTGGGAGCATCTGCTCTCTGGAGGCCCTGCTCCACTCTTGCCAATGCGGACTTTGCGGCATGTCCGTCGGGCTCAAGTGGATGCTGATAGCCTTGACATCACCCTTTTTGGTAGGCTTGATGTTACTGCTACTCAGAATGCTAAGGCTCAGGGTTTCAAGGGGCGTTTTTTTTTTTTTTTTTACAAAGGGGGGAACCAGGAAAAGGCGCAACTGATAAAACCTAGCCCTTTGTGACCAAGGAGAAAAGACCAAAGAAAAAGACATGAACGGCTAAGGGACAGCTAAGGGACAGACACCACCTGGGCGACTAAAGGGACCAAGGAGGACAGGAACCTTCACCTTCACCAAGCCATCGCCAGGGACTGGATGCGCACCCAGACGGATCTTCGACACCTTGATAATGGCGCCTTCTGTCAAGAATGGTGGCGTGGCCTAGATTGCTCTCTCTCATTGGCTTCCTTTGCAAGCTTATGGGCCACCCCCCCGATCTTTTGCACCATGATTGGGGTCACTCCCGCTGACCAGGAGCCCGATACCCGCACCATGGAAATAAAAATCCCCATGGCCACAGCGCTCCCAACAATCCCAGACCCAATCCCAGACCCGGCCCAAGCCCTAGATCTAGACCTTGACCCAGATCCAGTTCATTCCCCGGATCTAGACCCTGCTCTAGACCCTGACCCAGACCCAGCCCAAGCCTTAGCTCTAGACCCTGATCTAGACCCTGACCTAGGTCCAGCCCAAGCCCCAGCTGTAGGCTCTGATCTTGACCCTTTTTTTTTTTTTTTTTTTTACATAGGGGGGAACCAGGAAAAGGCGCAACTTATAAAAACTAGCCCTTTGTGACCAAGGAGAAAAGACCAAAGAAAAAGACAAGAACGGCTAAGGGACAGCTAAGGGACGGACACCCTGACCTAGATCCAGCCCAAGCCCAAGGTCAAGACCCTGCCCCAGGTCAGGATCAGGTTCCAGATTTGGACACAGCTCACGACAACGTTTCAGATCTGGATCTAGATCTGGACCAAGATCAAGGTCCAGATCTGCGCTAAGATCCAGATCAAGATCTAGATCTTGACACTGTCTCTGTACTCTTTCCTGTTGTTTACCTGACCAGACCAGTCTTTTAGGTTTTCACTTTGCTTCCAGTTGTCTTTCTTCTTTTCTGGTTGCCTCCCTGCTTTTGGCTTGTTTTTGCAGTTTCTCCCTTAGTTTGCTTACCCTAGTTCAGTTTCCACCCTTAGTTGCCTCCTTAGTTCCCCCCCCAGTTGCTTCCTTGGTTCCCCCCCCCCTCCCCCCCTTTTTTCTCTTAGTTTCTCGCATAGTTTTCCTTTTCGTCCTCCTTAGTTTGCATCTCCTCTTTCAGTCTTCTGATCCGGTGACTGTTAGAGATTGCAATGTTTTGGCCCCCCCCTTCATAGGTCTTTTTTCTTAGTGGTCCTAGCCCCTTCTCTTTGGCTTCCTGTTTTGGGCTTCTTCCTTGCCTCTCTGGTTTGTTTGTCTTCTGTTCCTGTCCTCCTTTGTCCCTTTAGTCGCCTAGGTGGTGTCTGTCCCTTAACTGTCCCTTAGCCGTTCATGTCTGTTTCTTTGGTCTTTTCTCCTTGGTCACAAAGGGCTAGGTTTTATCAGTTGCGCCTTTTCCTGGTTCCCCCCTTAGTAAAAAAAAAAAAAAAAAAAAAAAGAGAACAGAAGACAAACAAACCAGAGAGGCAAGGAAGAAGCCCAAAACAGGAAGCCAAAGAGAAGGGGCTAGGACCAATAAGAAAAAAGACCTATGAAGGGGGGGCCAAAACATTGCAATCTTTAACAGTCACCGGATCAGAAGACTGAAAGAGGAGATGCAAACTAAGGAGGACGAAAAGGAAAACTATGCGAGAAACTAAGAGAAGAAAGGGGGGGAGGGGTGGGGAGGGGGGGGGGGGGGGAACCAAGGAAGCAACTGGGGGGGGAAACTAAGGAGGCAACTAAGGGTGGAAACTGAACTAGGGTAAGCAAACTAAGGGAGAAACTGCAAAAACAAGCCAAAAGCAGGGAGGCAACCAGAAAAGAAGAAAGACAACATGAAGCAAAGCAAAACCCTAAAAGACTGGTCTGGTCAGGTAAACAACAGGACAGAGGACATAGACAGTGTCAAGATCTAGATCTTGATCTGGATCTTAGCGCAGATCTGGACCTTGATCTCGGTCCAGATCTAGATCCAGATCTGGAACGTTGTCGTGAGCTGTGTCCAAATCTGGAACCTGATCCTGATCTGGGGCAGGGTCTTGATCTTGGGCTTGTGATGGCTTTCTCTGACCTGGGGCAAAAATGTCATGATTTCCTGGGAGATGTGACTGTAGGCATTCAGTATCCTGCTAGAAAGGGTCCCTTTGGTTCTGGGTGGCGTGCACAAGCCAAGGTAGGCTACCATTTTTTGCGACAGCCGTTCCCCCGCTGTCCTGTAACGCCGAACTTTGAGATGTTGGTGGCAAATTCCGGGGCCTTGACTAGGATCAGAAACATAGATGATCAGTTCGCGTATGACGCTCGTGTGGCTGCAGAGAACTTTGTGCAGGTTAGAGATAACTATGCGACCCCATCTGCTGCTCCTGTTCCTTCCTCTAGGCACCTTGCTGCTTCTCCTGCCTCTCTTGGTGAGTCCTCTGTCGATCCTGCTCTGTTGGGACTCAGCGCCCTGCACATTGACCGCCAAAACTTCATGATCTTGTCCATGATGTTGGCTCATATGACAGACTCACTTGTAAAGGTCTATCAGGATTATGCAACACCTGCGGACATCTTTCTTGATATAATGGGCGTTCTTGCTTCCGAACGGATTTTTTATTTTACTGAAATCTTACGATAAATGTTGTAAGATCGTTTTCGCAAATTAATTGATTTTGCTTTTTTGGTGTATTTTACGAAAATATCTTACAATTTATTTTGTAAGATCGTTTTCGCAAATTAATTGATTTTGCTTTTTTGGTGTATTTTACGAAAATATCTTACAATTTATTTTGTAAGATTGTTTTGTTGTATTCCGCAGAAAGAGACTATTCCCTTCAATTTCAATTGTAACATTGATTTGCTCGTTTGGAGAGAGAGAAAGTTCCTTCGAAGTATTCCAATACAAAATCAATTGTAGAGGACAGTCAAGAGGAAGGTGAAAGCTGTTTACAAAGTCTTGAACGCATTGCTCATAATTATTTATCTCACAACTCACAACTCAACAGTTCGAAAGTACAACTTAGTACTTATGACTCCGAAATCTGTACTTATGTGTACCTCACTTATGTATAACTCACAACTCAGAACTTATATGTACCTTATACAAGTCAGAACTAATAACTCCTAACTCAGGACTTTTTATTCATAATTTCATACCTCATAGCCTCATTATGTACATAACACAAATTTATATCCTTAAATCTGCAAACTGCCATCCTAGAATCCTGAAATCACTCAAAATGTGTGTTGGATAAGGCAAACTAGTACACTCGTGCAAACTTGTGCACGGTGCTAATGTTGCACTGCTGCCAACAAGTCCATTGGTGCTAACTTCTGCACTTGGTGCTGACAGGTCATGTGCTAACTGATGCCATGGTGCTACCTGACACAATACTGTCTACTCTAGATTGGCTGTGGGAACAGGCTATCACGTTGTAGAAAGAGGGCCAATGCTAACTTGTTGGGTAACAACAGCGCCTGTACAATCGCTGCACTAGAATCTCCTCCTCCATGCCCCCATCCCCATCTTCCTCCTCCTCCATCTCCACCTCCTTAGCAATGTCTACATTGTCTCCATCCGATTGCACAGCCTCTGCCTTGGTGTCCTTCTCAATGGATAGGCAGCTTGACCCCTTTGCATGACTCCTTGCTGTGCATTGATTGCCATGCCCAGCACCTTCCCTGGCAGCTTGACCCCTTTGCATGACCTGGCAGCTTGACCCCTTTGCATGACCCCTTGATGTGCATTGATTGACCCCCCTTGCCGGGCCCCCCCTTGCTGCGCATGCATGAAAGACTGTTTTGATAAGTCGGAAAGGCTTTGCTTCATGCCTTGCGCTTTCACCTCTTTTCATGCCTTGCGCTTTCACCTCCTTTCATGCCTTGCGCAAATTGCCTTTCGCATCCTGCATTGCTTTGCTGCGCATCTGCATTAGCAACGGGTGGCCCTGCATGGTCCCGAGTTGCACCTAATTCTCGCACCCTTTGCGCAATGCATTTCACTGCTATGGGAATTCACTTCAGCTCTGTTCTCATGATCTGCTGCTTTGCCTTTCGCATTCTGCATCGCCTTGCTGCGCATCTGCATTAGCACCCGGTGGTTGTGAATAACCCCCGAGTTGCTTCTAATTCTCGCACCCTTTGCGCAATGCATTTCACTGTCACTGTCCTGCCTAGCACCTTCTCTGGTGGATGCTGGGCAGATAGCCAGGAGCACTGGCGCTCGGAGCACTGGATAGGTCTGCCTACCTGCATGGCGGTTACCCGCCTGCACCTGCCAGACCAGACCAGGACACGCGCCGGGCCAGCACCTGCGCCGGAGTACTGGCGAACAGCTCTGCACCCGCCTGCACCTTCCTGAGGCCTGCCTACCTACCTGCATGATGGTTACCCGCCTGCACCTGCGTCAGAGTACTGGCGGACAGTACTGCATACCCATATGGCATGCATCCTTAGCTACCGTTCCAAGATTTCCATAGCGTCTGGTTTGGTTATGAATTGCAGTGTAGTGGTAGACTGCAATTGTAGCCCAGACTTAGCTGCCTTGTGCCTGTGTTGACCAAGTTCCTGCTTGCCAACAGGTTGCCTTGTTTATTGGTTAATCTTTGCCGGGAGTGTGATTGGGTGTTTATGTTGTGATTGGTACTTTACATGACACTGACATATGGATCATGTACACCTGCAGTTCTTCTATTTTACTGTGTTCTTGCCCACCTCGGCCACCTACCTATTTACTAGGTTTGTTTTAGTGGCCTAGTACTGCAATAGGTAAAGCAAAGATGTGTAGTTGAGGCCTGCTTGACTTGCATAGCATGACTGATGAAATATCATAGCCCAGAAGAATTTAGCCCTTTTGCCTGTTCCGTCTAGGCATTCGGTGGATCAAGTATTCTTTGACTGGTTCTAGGATTGATTTTTTTATGATCGGGAGGACTGTGTGTATTCCGAATTTGGTTTTCTCAATCATTCGCTCGTTGGGTTTGACAATGCTCCCGATTATGATCGGGAGGACTGTGGGTATTCTGAGTTTGGTTTTTCTCAATCATTCGCTTGTTGGGTTTGACAATGCTCCCGATTATGATCAAGAGGACTGTGGGTATTCTGAGTTTGGTTTTTCTCAATCAGTCGTTCGTTGGGTTTGACAATGCTCCCGATTATGATCGGGAGGACTATGGGTATGCCGAGTACACAAAAAAAAAAAAAAAAAATGCTGAGTACAAGTTTTCTGAAGCATTTGCTCGTTGGGTTTGTCAATGCTCCCGATTATGATCGGGAGGACTGTGTGTATTCCGAATTTGGATTTCTCAATCATTCGCTCGTTGGGTTTGTCAATGCTCCCGATTATGTTCGGGAGGACTGTGTGTATTCCGAATTTGGTTTTCTCAATCATTCGCTCGTTTGGTTTGTCAATGCTCCCGATTATGATCGGGAGGACTATGTGTATTCCGAATTTGGTTTTCTCAATCATTCGCTCGTTGGGTTTGACAATGCTCCCGATAATGATCGGGAGGACTATGGGTATTCTGAGTTTGTTTTTTCTCAATCATTCGTTCGTTGGGTTTGACAATGCTCCCGATTATGATCGGGAGAACTGTGGGTACTCTGAGTTTGGTTTTTCTCAATCATTCGTTCGTTGGGTTTGACAATGCTCCCGATTATGATCGGGAGCACTATGGGTATGCCGAGTACAAAAAAAAAAAAAAAAAATGCCGAGTACATGTTTTCTAAATCATTTCCTCGTTGTGTTTGTCAGTGCTCCCGATTATGATCGGGAGGACTCTGTGTATTCCGAATTAGGTTTCTCAATCATTCGCTCGTTGGGTTTGACAATGCTCCCGATTATGATCCGGAGGACTATGGGTATGCCGAGTACAAAAAAAAAAAAAAAAAAATGCCGAGTACATGTTTTCTGAATCATTCGCTCGTTGGGTTTGTCAGTGCTCCCGATTATGATCGGGAGGACTGTGTGTATTCCGAATTTGGTTTTCTCAATCATTCGCTCGTTGGGTTTGACAATGCTCCCGATTATGATCGGGAGGACTATGGGTATGCCGAGTACATGTTTTCTGAATCATTCGCTCGTTGGGTTTGTCAGTGTTCCCGATTATGATCGGGAGGACTGTGTGTATTCCGAGTTTTGTTATCTCAATCATTCGCTCGTTGGGTTTGTCAATGCTCCCGATTATAATCGGGAGGACTGTGTGTATTCCGAATTTGGTTTTTCTCAATCATTCGCTCGTTGGGTTTGACAATGCTCCCGATTATGATCGGGAGGACTATGGGTATTCTGAGTTTGCTTTTTCTCTAAATCTGAATCTGATTTTGAATCTGAATCTGAATCTGAATCATTTGCTTTACCAACCTATTTGTTTTCCGCAGGGTCTACAATGACAGTACCGTGGAAGTAAAACTCCAATCGGACGGGAAGGATTTGGGATGCGGCGTCATGGACGAATGGACCAAGGAGCGCCAAGTGCCAATGAACATCGAAGTCGTTGTTGGTGGACCAGGCTTCTATGTTACGGCTACGCACGCTCACTAGTTGATGTTTTGCGGCGAATGCAGGCATATGTGCGGAGCAGATGCATTCTGGTCGACACTCACCCTTGCGGAAGTCAAGACAGCCCAGTTGCTTGAAGTCACTAGCATTCGGAGGCCCATGTCAGGAGCTGGGCTATAAGGAGATAACAATTTGAATACGATGACCTTACAAATTTGTCGGCGATCTGTCCTCTTCGTTGATTGTAGGAAGCTGACCTCGTCGCGCCTTTCCTTACTTTTTGCGGAGGCTGTAGGAAATGTTAAGAGTGCAGAAGTTACGCAATATCCTATCAAAATTGAAAGCGGCAAGTGCGGTCAGCACACAATGGTTGTTTCGAACGGTGTACATCCCACCGCGTACGTAACATTCGAAATGTACCTGTCAGATTTGAAAATTTAACCTGAGCCACGGTGCAGCAGTACAGTCCGTTCGATTGCTCTCTTACCGGCGTCAGGTGAAGGCCCTTTTGGTGTACATCGAGGTGACGTCCTCCTGTCGCTAGGACCAAACTCCTCAAAATCGCTCCCGAGCTTTCCTTCGCATGTCTCAACCCACACCCTATTTTCCTCAAGCTCTTTGTCGGCGTTAAATTTGCCCTCGCCGACCCTGACAGGCTTGCTGCGCATTGACAACCACCAACCCAAGAGCCTGAATGTGAACTGGTATCCATGATAGGGCTCCTAACATGGGCCTCCGAATGCTAGTGACTTCAAGCAACTGGGCTGTCTTGACTTCCGCAAGGGTGAGTGTCAACCAGAATGCATCTGCTCCGCACATATGCCTGCATTCGCCGCAAAACCTCAACCAGTGAGCGTGTGTAGCCGTAACATAGAAGTCTGGTCCACCAACAACGACTTCGATGTTCATTGGCACTTGGCGCTCCTTGGTCCATTCGTCCATGACGCCGCATCCCAAATCCTTCCCGTCCGATTGGAGTTTTACTTCCACGGTATTGTCATTGTAGACCATGCGGAAGACAAATAGGTTGGTAAAGCAAATGATTCAGATTCAGATTCAAAATCAGATTCAGATTTAGAGAAAAACCAAACTGAGAATACCCATAGTCCTCCCGATCATAATCGGGAGCATTTTCAAACCCAACAAGCGAATGATTGAGAAAACCAAATTCGGAATACACACAGTCCTCCCGATCATAATCGGGAGCACAGACAAACCCAACGAGCGAATGATTCAGAAAACATGTACTCGGCATTTTTTTTTTTTTTTTGTACTCGGCATACTGATAGTCCTCCCGATCATAATCGGGAGCATTGTCAAACCCAACGAACGAATGATTGAGAATAACCAAACTCAGAATACCCACAGACCTCCCGATCATAATCGGGAGCACTGACAAACCCAACGAACGAATGATTGAGAAAACAAAACTCGGAATACACACAGTCCTCCCGATCATAATCGGGAGCACTGACAAACCCAACGAGCGAATGATTCAAAAAACATGTACTCGGGATACCCATAGTCCTCCCGATCATAATCGTGAGCATTGTCAAACCCAACGAGCGAATGATTGAGAAAACCTAATTCGGAATACACACATTCCTCCCGATCATAATCGGGAGCACTGACAAACCCAACGAGCGAATGATCAGAAAACATGTATTTGGCTTTTTTTTTTTTTTTTTTTTTTGTACTCGGCATACCCATAGTCCTCCCGATCATAATCGGGAGCATTGTCAAACCCAACGAGCGAATGATTGAGAATAACCAAACTCAGAATACCCACAGTCCTCCCGATCATAATCGGGAGCATTATCAAACCCAAAGAGCGAATGATTCAGAAAACATGTACTCGGCATTTTTTTTTTTTTTTTTTTTTTTTTTTACTCGGCATACCCATAGTCCTCCCGATCATAATCGGGAGCATTGTCAAACCCAACGAACGAATGATTGAGAAAAACCAAGCTCAGAATACCCACAGTCCTCCCGATCATAATCGGGAGCATTGTCAAACCCAACGAGCGAATGATTGTGAAAACCAAATTCGGAATACACAGAGTCCTCCCGATCATAATCGGGAGCATTGACAAACCCAACGAGCGAATGATTGAGAAAACCAAATTCGGAATACACACAGTCCTCCTGATCATAATCGGGAGCACTGACAAACCCAACGAGCAAATGATTCAGAAAACATGTAATCGGCATTTTTTTTTTTTTTTTTGGTGTACTCGGCATACCCATAGCCCTTCCGATCATAATCGGGAGCATAGTCAAACCCAACAAGCGAATGATTGAGAATAACCAAACTCAGAATACCCACAGTCCTCCCGATCATAATCGGGAGCATTGTCAAACCCAACAAGCGAATGATTCAGAAAACATGTACTCAGCATATTTTTTTGTTTTTTTTTGTTTTTGTTTTGGTACTCGGCATACCCATAGTCCTCCCGATCATAATCGGGAGCATTGTCAAACCCAACGAACGAATGATTGAGAAAAACCAAGCTCAGAATACCCACAGTCCTCCCTATCATAATCGGGAGCATTGTCAAACCCAACGAACGAATGATTGAGAAAAACCAAACTCAGAATACCCACAGTCCTCTTGATCATAATCGGGAGCATGGACAAACCCAACGAACGAATGATTGAGAAAAACCAAACTCAGAATACCCACAGTCCTCCCGATCATAATCGGGAGCATTGACAAACCCAACGAGCGAATGATTGAGAAAACCAAATTCGGAATACACACAGTCCTCCCGATCATAATCGGGAGCACTGTCAAACCTAACGAGCGAATGATTCAGAAAACATGTACTCGGCATTTTTTTTTTTTTTTTTTTTTTTTTTACTCGGCATACCCATAGTCCTCCCGATCATAATCGGGAGCATTGTCAAACCCAACGAACGAATGATTGAGAAAACCAAGCTCAGAATACCCACAGTCCTCCCGATCATAATCGGGAGCATTGTCAAACCCAACGAGCGAATGATTGTGAAAACCAAATTCGGAATACACAGAGTCCTCCCGATCATAATCGGGAGCATTGACAAACCCAACGAGCGAATGATTGAGAAAACCAAATTCGGAATACACACAGTCCTCCTGATCATAATCGGGAGCACTGACAAACCCAACGAGCAAATGATTCAGAAAACATGTAATCGGCATTTTTTTTTTTTTTTTTTTGTGTGTACTCGGCATACCCATAGCCCTTCCGATCATAATCGGGAGCATAGTCAAACCCAACGAGCGAATGATTGAGAATAACCAAACTCAGAATACCCACAGTCCTCCCGATCATAATTGGGAGCATTGTCAAACCCAACAAGCGAATGATTCAGAAAACATGTACTCGGCATATTTTTTTTGTTTTTTTTTGTTTTTTGTTTTGGTACTCGGCATACCCATAGTCCTCCCGATCATAATCGGGAGCATTGTCAAACCCAACGAACGAATGATTGAGAAAAACCAAGCTCAGAATACCCACAGTCCTCCCTATCATAATCGGGAGCATTGTCAAACCAACGAACGAATGATTGAGAAAAACCAAACTCAGAATACCCACAGTCCTCTTGATCATAATCGGGAGCATGGACAAACCCAACGAACGAATGATTGAGAAAAACCAAACTCAGAATACCCACAGTCCTCCCGATCATAATCGGGAGCATTGACAAACCCAACGAGCGAATGATTGAGAAAACCAAATTCGGAATACACACAGTCCTCCCGATCATAATCGGGAGCACTGACAAACCTAACGAGCGAATGATTCAGAAAACATGTACTCTGCATTTTTTTTGTTTTTGTTTTTTTGTTTACTTTGCATACCCATAGTCCTCCCTATCATAATCGGGAGCATTTTCAAACCCAACGAACGGATGATTGAGAAAAACCAAACTCAGAATACCCACAGTCCTCTTGATCATAATCGGGAGCATTGTCAAACCCAACGAGCGAATGATTGAGAAAAACCAAACTCAGAATACCTACAGTCCTCCCGATCATAATCGGGAGCATTGTCAAACCCAACGAGCGAATGATTGAGAAAACCAAACTAGGAATACACACAGTCCTCCCGATCATAAAAAAATCAATCCTAAAACCAGTCAAAGAAAACTTGATCCACCGAATGCCTAGACGGAACAGGCAAAAGGGCTAAATTCTTCTGGGCTATGACATTTCATCAGTCATGCTATGCAAGTCAAGCAGGCCTCAACTTCACATCTTTGCTTTACCTATTGCAGTACTGGGCCACTAAAACAAACCTAGTAAATAGGTAGGTGGCCGAGGTGGGCAAGAACACAGTAAAATAGAAGAACTGCAGGTGTACATGATCCATATGTCAGTGTCATGTAAAGTACCAATCACAACATAAACACCCAACCACACTCCCGGCAAAGATTAACCAATAAACAAGGCAACCTGTTGGCAAGCAGTAACTTGGTCAACACAGGCACAAGGCAGCTAAGTCTGGGCTACAATTGCAGTCTACCACTACAATGCAATTCATAACCAAACCAGACGCTATGGAAATCTTGGAACGGTAGCTAAGGATGCATGCCATATGGGTATGCAGTACTGTCCGCCATTACTCTGACGCAGGTGCAGGCGGGTAACCATCATGCAGGTAGGCAGGCCTCAGGAAGGTGCAGGCGGGTGCAGAGCTGTTCGCCAGTACTCCGGCGCAGGTGCTGGCCCGGCGCGTGTCCTGGTCTGGTCTGGCAGGTGCAGGCGGGTAACCGCCATGCAGGTAGGCAGACCTATCCAGTGCTCCGAGCGCCAGTGCTCCTGGCTATCTGCCCAGCATCCACCAGAGAAGGTGCTAGGCAGGACAGTGACAGTGAAATGCATTGCGCAAAGGGTGCGAGAATTAGAAGCAACTCGGGGGTTATTCACAACCACCGGGTGCTAATGCAGATGCGCAGCAAGGCGATGCAGAATGCGAAAGGCAAAGCAGCAGATCATGAGAACAGAGCTGAAGTGAATTCCCATAGCAGTGAAATGCATTGCGCAAAGGGTGCGAGAATTAGGTGCAACTCGGGACCATGCAGGGCCACCCGTTGCTAATGCAGATGCGCAGCAAAGCAATGCAGGATGCGAAAGGCAATTTGCGCAAGGCATGAAAGGAGGTGAAAGCGCAAGGCATGAAAAGAGGTGAAAGCGCAAGGCATGAAGCAAAGCCTTTCCGACTTATCAAACAGTCTTTCATGCATGCGCAGCAAGGGGGGGCCCGGCAAGGGGGGTCAATCAATGCACATCAAGGGGTCATGCAAAGGGGTCAAGCTGCCAGGTCATGCAAAGGGGTCAAGCTGCCAGGGAAGGTGCTGGGCATGGCAATCAATGCACAGCAAGGAGTCATGCAAAGGGGTCAAGCTGCCTATCCATTGAGAAGGACACCAAGGCAGAGGCTGTGCAATCGGATGGAGACAATGTAGACATTGCTAAGGAGGTGGAGATGGAGGAGGAGGAAGATGGGGATGGGGGCATGGAGGAGGAGATTCTAGTGCAGCGATTGTACAGGCGCTGTTGTTACCCAACAAGTTAGCATTGGCCCTCTTTCTACAACGTGATAGCCTGTTCCCACAGCCAATCTAGAGTAGACAGTATTGTGTCAGGTAGCACCATGGCATCAGTTAGCACATGACCTGTCAGCACCAAGTGCAGAAGTTAGCACCAATGGACTTGTTGGCAGCAGTGCAACATTAGCACCGTGCACAAGTTTGCACGAGTGTACTAGTTTGCCTTATCCAACACACATTTTGAGTGATTTCAGGATTCTAGGATGGCAGTTTGCAGATTTAAGGATATAAATTTGTGTTATGTACATAATGAGGCTATGAGGTATGAAATTATGAATAAAAAGTCCTGAGTTAGGAGTTATTAGTTCTGACTTGTATAAGGTACATATAAGTTCTGAGTTGTGAGTTATACATAAGTGAGGTACACATAAGTACAGATTTCGGAGTCATAAGTACTAAGTTGTACTTTCGAACTGTTGAGTTGTGAGTTGTGAGATAAATAATTATGAGCAATGCGTTCAAGACTTTGTAAACAGCTTTCACCTTCCTCTTGACTGTCCTCTACAATTGATTTTGTATTGGAATACTTCGAAGGAACTTTCTCTCTCTCCAAACGAGCAAATCAATGTTACAATTGAAATTGAAGGGAATAGTCTCTTTCTCCGGAATACAACAAAACAATCTTACAAAATAAATTGTAAGATATTTTCGTAAAATACACCAAAAAAGCAAAATCAATTAATTTGCGAAAACGATCTTACAAAATAAATTGTAAGATATTTTCGTAAAATACACCAAAAAAGCAAAATCAATTAATTTGCGAAAACGATCTTACAACATTTATCGTAAGATTTCTGTAAAATAAAAAATCCGTTCGGAATCAGGAACGCCCATTGGAAGCAAACTAAGGGAGAAACTGCAAAAACAAGCCAAAAGCAGGGAGGCAACCAGAAAAGAAGAAAGACAACTGGAAGCAAAACGAAAACCTAAAAGACTGGTCTGGGCAGGTAAACAACAAGAATGAAGACAGAGACAGTATCAAGATCTAGATCTTGATCTGGCTCTTAGCGCAGATCTGGACCTTGATCTTGGTCCAGATCTAGCCCCAGATCTGGAACGTTGTCGAGTGCTGTGTCCAAATCTGGAACCTGATCCTGATCTGGGGCAGGGTCTTGATCTTGGGCTTGGGCTGGAACTAGGTCAGGGTCAAGATCGGGGCCTAGAGCTGGGGCTTGGGCTGGAGGAACCCGGAAAGGTAACATCTGATAAAACCTAGCCCTATGTGACCAAGGAAGAAAAAACAAAGAAGAAGACTAGAAGACATGCACCAAAAGTCCGCTAAGACAAAAGATCCAAGACAAAAGACGAAAAGACTAGGGGACAAAAGAACGAGGGACACAAACTAATTACTAGGAGGACAAAGGACAAAGGGCCTTCCGAGCACCACCCCCACCTCCAAGCAACACTGTTTCTCCTCAACCAATAAAACACCACTGTAACCTCCAAGAGCAACACAGAAAAAGAAGGAAAGGCATGCACCCGAAGGTCTTGCTGATCTAAGATTAAAACACTGCAGGGCATCACTCCTGTAACAGGCCAGTGCATCAGGGCATCACTCCTTTAGCAAACCAGCACATACTCTCAGCAGCCTAGTAACATGTCGCTAGGTCACCCATGCAGATCAGCAAGCTCTGCAAAGACGACCAGAGCGCGGCATGCAACAAAAAACAGGACAGGGCCAAAGCTAACACTAACAAGGTAACTAAAAAAAAAAATCGAAAGAAGCAAATCAAACTCCTTAGAAAACGTCCTGGACGGTGAAAGGGTAGAACCCCCACAAGATCCACTGACCAGCAAGGAAAAACCTTAAAGGCGCACTAAAGCAGCAAGCAAATAAACCGGTAGCCTGTGCATCAGGGCATCACTCCATTATCCCCTTACAGGCCGTCCCTCTTCAACAGGCTGTCCACTCTCGCAAGAGAACTCGGACAGTCCCAGAAGACCAACAGCCCTGGTGGGCAGTCTCTCTTCCCAGCACCTCTCTCTCTGAAATGTCCCCTAGGTCAACCCGCAAATCTGCACGCTTAAATATCAGCGGCAACACAAGCCGGGATCACACCAGGGGAGAACACGAATGAATGCACAGCATGCCCCTCCTAGGAGTACCTTTGTCTGCACCAACGCGCAAGGACTTACACCCCTTAAACTCTTTGAGCACATTTCTTGGCTTCGAGAAACGCGAGAGTGGATATGGCAGTGCTCACTGAAGTAAGGTCAACCTCATCACCCGAGGACCTTCTTCAACACCTCCCAGGCGCGGGGGCAATCTGGCCAGGCGCAAGATTTTTCTTTTGCCCTGGTACAGGGCACACTGAAGGCATCATCCTGATATTAAGCCCTCACTGCCCCATCACAGATCCCGTCCTAAGACCTATCCTAGGTCCAACAGGCCGCATTCTAGGCATCGATACTTTCATTGGTGACTCCGTCATCACCATTTTGTGCGTCTATGCTCCGGCCCAAGCTGCTGACAGAGAAGACTTCTTTTTCAACTGCGTGCGTCCCAACCTTCCCACTGACGGACGCCTCCTTCTCGTTGTTGGTGATTTCAACTGCATTCTTGACCCCCTCGATGCGGTCTACCCTCCTCACAGACTCAATATTGACCCCATGAGTCGCATGCAGGGGGCACCTCCCCTTGCAGACATCATGAATACCTACAGCCTACAAGACATCTGGAGGAACACGCACCCGACTGCCAAAGACTTCACACATTGGAGCATCCCAGCCTCATCGGGCGGTAGGCTTGACCGCTGGCTGGCTTCAGACTCCCTCCTAGCCCTCTTCACAGCCACTTCCTCCATTCTCCCTACCTCTGGCTTTATCTCTGACCACCGCCCTGTGTCTATAACCCTCTCCTTCCTAGGCCACGCTCCACCCAAGGGCCAAGGGCTGCAAGGGTTCCCCCTCCTCCTCCTCAACATTACAGAAGCTTGTGATGAGCTCAAGAACATCATCGCTTCACAATCCTTCCTCCTAAACCTCTTACCCGATTCAGACATCGTCACAAAATGGGACAACATGAAGGAAGTTATTCGCACCAGCAGTTGGGCCATTTACAAGAAGCATCGCCGTGCCCGCCAGCGTGCCGCCCGCTTAGCAGAGGACGACGCCCGGCAGGAATTCTCACAGGTGCATTTCTCCCCCGATGCAATTTCTTTCCTGGCACGCCTCAACATAGCCAAGGCTAAGGCATTAGCAGCAACACTCGCTTGGCAGCAACTCCTTGCTCCAATGCTCAAAGCTCTACCTATCCTTGAGCACACTTTTGGGGATTCATCTTCCTTCTACTTCCACCACCTTTCCCGTTCCCCTCACCCCCCAGTCCACATCAAGCTTATCCAGCCTCCAGGGCCACCCCAGCATCACCCCCTTTCTGTGGCTGACCTCTCTTCAATGATAGGAGTCAACATAGGACTGGAGTATGCTCGGGACTTTTATAGTGCTGATTCCTCCTTTGGACTGTATCGTCCAAACCCTCACATCAACCAGGCTAACCAGGATCTTCTGCTCACATCCCTCCCTCGTCCCCTCCCCCCTAGTTATTCAGCCCTTGCAGAAGGTGTCAATTGCGATGGCCTAATCACATCAGAGGAGATGGACCTTGCCATCCGCTCTGCTTCTCGAGGCTCCAGCCCAGTTTTTTTTTTTTTTTTTTTTTTTTTTTTTTTACATAGGGAGGAACCAGGAAAGGGAACATCTGATAAAACCTAGCCCTATGTGACCAAGGAAGAAAAAACAAAGAAGAAGACTAGAAGACATGCACCAAAAGTCCGCTAAGACAAAAGATCCAAGACAAAAGACGAAAAGACTAGGGGACAAAAGAACGAGGGATACAAACTAATTACTAGGAGGACGAAGGACAAAGGGCCTTCCGAGCACCACCCCCACCTCCAAGCAACACTGTTCCTCCCCAACCAATAAAACACCACTGTAACCTCCAAGAGCAACACAGAAAAAGAAGGAAAGGCATGCACCCGAAGGTCTTGCTGATCTAAGATTAAAACACTGCAGGGCATCACTCCTGTAACAGGCCAGTGCATCAGGGCATCACTCCTTTAGCAAACCAGCACATACTCTCAGCAGCCTAGTAACATGTCGCTAGGTCACCCATGCAGATCAGCAAGCTCTGCAAAGACGACCAGAGCGCGGCATGCAACAAAAAACAGGACAGGGCCAAAGCTGACACTAACAAGGTAACTAAAAAAAAATCTAAAGAAGACGGACTTCCCTTTGAAGTCTACAATGCGTTCCATGAAGAACTGTCCCCGATCCTTCAAAGGGTTTTCAACTCTGCCTTCCAAGATCAAGTTAACTCGGCCCCCCTAGCACCCCTCCTTCAGGGAACCATCTGCCTTCTCCACAAGACTGGTCAGCCCCAAGACTCCCTCGCAGGTTACCGTCCTATCACCCTTCTCAATTGCGACCTTAAGCTGATCCTTTTGATCATGGCTCACCGGCTGCAACGCCCATTGGAATATCTCATCGACGTCACTCAATCAGCTTTCCTCCGTGGCAGAGACATCAGTGACAACATCCGCTATCACCTAGGCTTGGCTGCGCGCTTGAAAGAGCTTGGCTTACCAGGCTGGTTGCTGCATTCTGACCTCACTAAAGCTTATGATTCTGTCAACAGGGGATGGCTCCTAAAGACAATGTCAGCCATGGGATTCAATAGTGCAGGCATCACGCGCTGGTGCGATATCCTCACGAATGGCAGCTCTACGCGAGTGCGTCTCAACGGTTTCTTCACTACCTCCTTTCCCAACACTTCCGGCTTCCCTCAGGGTGGGGCCTTGAGCTTTAAACAATGGGTCATCATCTTTGAGCCCTTCATCACCTACAATAACCAACTGAGATCTTGTGGAACTCTGCAATCCTTCCGTCTTCCCTCAGGAGAGTTGGCCCCTGCCACCCTCTCGTTTGCTGACGATGGCAAGCACTTTGTCCTCAACCCAGCCACAGATGGGCTTATCATCAAGGAGACATACGTCGTAGCCCAATTCGGCTGGCTTACCCGCCCAGTCTGTTCCCAAGACCCGTATTCTGCTTCTTGAACTTCCCCCAGACATACCCCTCCCTGCAGATCTGGACCCCGCCCTTGGCTACCATCACTTGACTGGTTACCACCTCCATCCCCAGACACACCTCACAGATTGCTGGGCGTGCCGTTCGGTGCAGACACTGCCCTTTGCAAGGCTGCAGCCTACCAGCACATGCCCCATAGCATCTTCTTCTTTGGTTTTTCTTCCTCGGTCACATAGGGCTAGGTTTTATCAGATGTTCCCTTTCCTGGTTCCTCCCTATGTAAAAAAAAAAAAAAAAAAAAAATATCTCACGTGCAGCAGCTCCATGGCTCTTACACAATCTCAATGTTATTGGAAGGGCGCATGTTGCTATGCAATGCTTGGCTTCCAAGTTCATCTTCCAGGCTAACTTTGCATCATCACCAGCGCCTCTCCGACAGCAGTTGCAATCTTCTCTCAATGCCTTTGTTGCAACCTCTAGCCTGCAGGAGGAGGAATCAACACGTCCAGGACACCTCTTCCCCCGCTTCGGGACAGCCGTCCTTCCTTTTCATCGAGGAGGGCTTGCTGTACCCCATCTTGCTTCCCACTCGGCTGCTATGCTGGCCAATACCACATGGCTCCTCTTCAGTTACACAGGTCACCCCTGGCAGCAGCTCTACCGTCACGAGATTTCTCGGACTGTGCGCCTTCCTCCAGGTCAGGCAAGTGGATACCATGCCCTGGTTACCGCCCCGTCTTCTGTGAAAATCGCCCTCAATCACCACCAACTTGGCCCGGGAAGTGCAGAGGCTTTCTCCTGCCTGAACATTCGTTAGAATTATCGCTCCGCCCATGCAGTGCCCCCAATCATCCTACTGGAAACCACCTTCAACAACACCCCTCCTTTTCCGTCCATGCCCATCACCTCAACCAAGTGCTCTCCTCCCAAGCACTCTCGTGGCACCGTCTCAAGGACATCCGCTCAGCTCATCAACAACGAGCTCACCTCCCTCCCGCTGCCGTCCAAGACCTTGACTTCTCTGCCAGACCCCTGGCGGGATGCTGTCCTCCTTCCTGAACTTCCACCTCCCAAATGGAAGCTCTTTCCCGCTGTGGCCCCTGCTGGTCCCCTTGCAGAGGGGCCAGATCCCCTCACTGGAGAGGACCGTCTTTGGGAGGTCTGGCCCTCTGGCCGGTTACACCCTCTCACCCTTCCTGCCCTTCCCCCCCAAGGACACCCACAAGCTGCGCTCATCACCCTACGCAAGAAACCTCGAGAAGCATGGTTACGGGCAGACTTTGAGGAGCAGCTGATCCAGCAAGGCCTCCCCCCCCACCAGAGGCAAGAGCTCTTGGAACCATGGCTGGTTGGTCTTTGGGAGGACCTCCAACTGGACCCAACAACATGGGGTCTCCACCTCCATGATGATACTGAGGTGAACCTTCTTGAACTCTCTGAGCGCCAAGCACGGTAGGCCCTTCTTCACCAACATATCATGCAACAAAGCCCCAGTTCCCACCATTTTGTGCCAGGTTATACCGAGGAACGTGCTGCTTGGCCCAGGCTGTGGAGCATTCTACCCCCCTCCACCTTGGACACTCACCCTAGCACTAACCCTGACCTGCGAGGCCTCCGTGGTCTTGAATCCCCGATGGATTGCCTCAGCAACAGAGAGAGCGCTCGTTGTCACCCCTATTCCAGTCCATCCCCTGAAGACCTCCAACAAAACGCTTGGGTGGACTTACAACGTGTCCGCCCTCCCGTCCAGGCCCAGCAGAGAGAGCTGCTCAAAGACAAGACGAACCTCAAGTCTCTCTCCCTCTACGTGCAGGCTTTTCGCAGGTGTGGGTACGCCTCGCTGACAAGACTCTCCACCGTCCTTATACCATCACTTGCCGGAGCTTGCTTCATGGCACCCTGGGCTGCAATGCGTTCCTTGCTCATGTACGAGGACGCTTCCAACAGGTCAACCAAGACGACCCCTCCTCCATAGTCTGCTCCATCCCTGACTGCTGGCAGCTGCACACTACTGACACAATGTCTCACGCTTTCTTGGAATGCCCTGATTCTGCCCCTGTCATAGACTGGCCTCCTTTCCCCTTTATTTTTTTTTTTTTTACATAGGGAGGAACGAGGAAAGGGAACATCTGATAAAAACCTAGCCCTATGTTGACCCAGGAAGAAAAAACAAAGAAGAAGACTAGAAGGCATGCACCAAAAGTCCGCTAAGACAAAAGATCCAAGACAAAAGACGAAAAGACTAGGGGACAAAAGAACGAGGGACACAAACTAATTACTAGGAGGACAAAGGACAAAGGAGCCCTTCCGAGCACCACCCCCACCCTCCAAGCAACACTGTTTCTCCCCAACCAATAAAACACCCACTGCAACCTCCAAGAGCAACACAGAAAAAGAAGGAAAGGCATGCACCCGAAGGTCTTGCTGATCTAAGATTAAAACACTGCAGGGCATCACTCCTGTAACAGGCCAGTGCATCAGGGATCACTCCTTTAGCTAACCAGCACATACTCTCAGCAGCCTAGTAACATGTTGCTAGGTCACCCATGCAGATCAGCACAAGATCTGCAAAGACGACCAGAGCGCGGCATGCAACAAAAAACAGGCACAGGGCCAAGCTAACACTAACAAGGGTAACTAAAAAAAAAAAATCGAAGAAGCAAATCAAACTCCTTAGAAAACGTCCTGGACGGTGAAAGGGTAGAACCCCCACAAGATCCACTGACCAGCAAGGAAAACCTTAAAGGCGCACTAAAGCAGGCTAGCAATAACCGGTAGCCTGTGCATCAGGGCATCACTCCATTAGCATGTCAGCGCAGTCGTACTAGCAGCCTAGTAGCAAGCCATTAGGTCGCCGATGCAAATATCAGCAAGCTCTGCAAAGACAACCCAAACGCGCATGTCTACGGTTTCAAAGGTAGCGAAAAACAAGGTAACAAAAACTATGAGCTCCTAAGTAAGCCTCCTGAACTGCAGACGCAAGATACAACACGGTACAGGACCATACTCCTATAACAGTCCAGTGCATCAGGGCATCACTCCATCAGCAGGACTGGCGTGCCAGCTCAGCTGTCAAGTAGCATGCCATTCTTCTCCAATGCAGACCAGCAAGCTCTGTAAGGAAGAAGACCAAAGCAGGGCATGCTACTGATAACAGGTCCGGGAAAAAGCAAACAAAAACAGTCTTCAGGGCAGGAGCAGCAGATCCACCCCCCAAAAAACTACTATCAGCCTCTTGGGCCCAGAAAGCAAAATGCACATACGTGGGAGAGACCCTCCCCGGTGGGCAGGCCTTCCTCGTTGACAGCATCTCTTTCTCACCGGNTGGTTCAAGAGCTCTTGCCTCTGGTGGGGGGGGAGGCCTTGCTGGATCAGCTGCTCCTCAAAGTCTGCCCGTAACCATGCTTCTCGAGGTTTCTTGCGTAGGGTGATGAGGGCAGCTTGGGGGTGTCCTTGGGGGGGAAGGGCAGGAAGGGTGAGAGGGTGTAACCGGCCAGAGGGCCAGACCTCCCAAAGACGGTCCTCTCCAGTGAGGGGATCTGGCCCCTCTGCAAGGGGACCAGCAGGGGCCACAGCGGGAAAGAGCTTCCACTTGGGAGGTGGAAGTTCAGGAAGGAGGACAGCATCCCGCCAGGGGTCTGGCAGAGAGGAGAGGATGAAGTCAAGGTCTTGGACAGCAGCGGGAGGGAGGCGAGCTCGTTGTTGATGAGCTGAGCGGATGTCCTTGAGACGGTGCCACGAGAGTGCTTGGGAGGAGAGCACTTGGTTTGAGGTGATGGGCATGGACGGAAAAGGAGGGGTGTTGTTGAAGGTGGTTTCCAGAAGGATGGATTGGGGGCACTGCATGGGCGGAGCGATAATTCTACGAATGTTCAGCAGGAGAAAAGCCTCTGCACTTTCCCGGGCCAAGTTGGTGGTGATTGAGGCGATGTCCACAGAAGACGGGGCGGTAACCAGGGCATGGTATCCACTTGGCTGACCTGGAGGAAGGCGCACAGCCCGAGAAATCTCGTGACGGTAGAGCTGCTGCCAGGGGTGACCTGTGTAACTAAAGAGGAGCCATGTGGTCTTTGCCAGCATAGCAGCCGAGTGGGAAGCAAGATGGGGTACAGCAAGCCCTCCTCGATGAAAAGGAAGGACATGATTTAGGTCCAGCCCAAGCCCCAGCTCTAGGCCCCGATCTTGACCCTGACCTAGATCCAGCCCAAGCCCAAGATCAAGACCCTGCCCCAGATCAGGATCAGGTTCCAGATTTGGACACAGCACACGACAACGTTCCAGATCTGGGGCTAGATCTGGACCGAGATCAAGGTCCAGGTCTGCGCTAAGATCCGGATCAAGATCTAGATCTTGATACTGTCTCTGTCTTCATTCCTGTTGTACATGCCCAGACCAGTCTTTTAGGTTTTCGCTTTGCTTCCAGTTGTCTTTCTTCTTTTCTGGTTGCCTCTCTGCTTTTGGCTTGTTTTTGCAGTTTCTCCCTTAGTTTGCTTCCCCTAGTTCAGTTTCCACCCTTAGTTGCCTCCTTAGTTTCCCCCTCAGTTGCCTCCCTTAGTCCCCCCCCCCCCACCCCCCCCCCCCCCCCTCCCCCCCTTTTTTCTCTTAGTTTCTCGCACAGTTTTCCTTTTAGTCCTCCTTAGTTTGCATCTCCTCTTTCAGTCTTCTGATCCGGTGACTGTTAGAGGTTGCAATGTTATGGCCCCCCCCTTCTTAGGTCTTTTTTCTTAGTAGTCCTAGCCCCTTCTCTTCGCCCAGCCCCGCTTCTTCCTGTTTTTGGCTTCTTCCTTGCCTCTTTGGTTTGTTTGTCTTCTGTTCCCGTCCTCCTTTGTCCCTTACGTCGCCCAGGTGGTGTCCGTCCCTTAGCTGTCCCTTAGCTGTTCTTGTCTTTTTCTTTGGTCATTTCTCCTTCGTCACAATCCTGGTTCCCCCCTTTGTAAAATAAAAAAAATAAAAAAAGGGCTAGGTTTTATCAGTTGCGCCTTTTCCTGGTTCCCCACTTTGTAAAAAAAAAAAAAAAAAAAATGGTGTTTTATTGGGTATGGAGGAACAATGTTGCTTGGAGGTGGGGGTGGTGCTCGGAAGGCCCTTTGTCCTTTGTCCTCCTAGTAATTAGTTTGTGTCCCTCGTTCTTTTGTCCCTTAGTCTTTTCGTCTTTTGTTTTGGATCTTTTGTCTTAGCGGTCTTTTGGTCCATGTCTTCTAGTCTTCTTCTTTGGTTTTTCTTCCTTGGTCACATAGGGCTAGGTTGTATCAGAGGTTCCCTTTCCTGGTTCCTCCCCATGTAAAAAAAAAAAAAAAAAAAAGGACACATACGTCGTAGCTAATTCGGCTGGCTTACCCGCCCAGTCTGTTCCCAAGACCCGTCTTCTGCTTCTTGAACTTCCCCCAGACATACCCCTCCCTGCAGATCTGGACCCCGCACTTGGAACCCATCACTTGACTGGTTACCACCTCCATCCCCCAGACACACCTCACAGATTGCTGGGCGTGCCGTTCGGTGCAGACACTGCCCTTTGCAAGGCTGCAGCCTACCAGCACATGCCCCATAGCATCTCACGTGCAGCAGCTCCATGGCTCTCACGCAATCTCAATGTTATTGGAAGGGCGCATGTTGCTATGCAATGCTTGGCTTCCAAGTTCATCTTCCAGGCTAACTTTGCATCACCACCAGCGCCTCTCCGCCAGCAGTTGCAATCTTCTCTCAATGCCTTTGTTGCAACCTCTAGCCTGCAGGAGGAGGAATCACCACGTCCAAGACACCTCTTCCCCCGCTTCGGGACAGCCGTCCTTCCTTTTCATCGAGGAGGGCTTGCTGTACCCCATCTTGCTTCCCACTCGGCTGCTATGCTGGCCAAGACCACATGGCTCCTCTTCAGTTACACAGGTCACCCTGGCAGCAGCTCTACCGTCAAGAGATTTCTCGGGCTGTGCGCCTTCCTCCAGGTCAGGCAAGTGGATACCATGCCCTGGTTACCGCCCCGTCTTCTGTGGACATCGCCTCAATCACCACCAACTTGGCCCGGGAAAGTGCAGAGGCTTTTCTCCTGCTGAACATTCGTAGAATTATCGCTCCGCCCATGCAGTGCCCCCAATCCATCCTTCTGGAAACCACCTTCAACAACACCCCTCCTTTTCCGTCCATGCCCATCACCTCAAACCAAGTGCTCTCCTCCCAAGCACTCTCGTGGCAGCCGTCTCAAGGACATCCGCTCAGCTCATCAACAACGAGCTCACCTCCCTCCCGCTGCTGTCCAAGACCTTGACTTCATCCTCTCCTCTCTGCCAGACCCCTGGCGGGATGCTGTCCTCCTTCCTGAACTTCCACCTCCCAAATGGAAGCTCTTTCCCGCTGTGGCCCCTGCTGGTCCCCTTGCAGAGGGGCCAGATCCCCTCACTGGAGAGGACCGTCTTTGGGAGGTCTGGCCCTCTGGCCGGTTACACCCTCTCACCCTTCCTGCCCTTCCCCCCCAAGGGCACCCCCAAGCTGCCCTCATCACCCTACGCAAGAAACCTCGAGAAGCATGGTTACAGGCAGACAGATAAAAAAAAAAAAAAAAAAAAGACTTCGAGGAGCAGCTGATCCAGCAAGGCCTCCCCCCCCACCAGAGGCAAGAGCTCTTGGAACCATGGCTGGTTGGTCTTTGGGAGGACCTCCAACTGGACCCAACAACATGGGGTCTCCACCTCCATGATGATACTGAGGTGAACCTTCTTGAACTCTCTGTGCGCCAAGCACGGCAGGCCCTTCTTCACCAACATATCATGCAACAAAGCCCCAGTTCCCACCATTTTGTGCCAGGTTATACCGAGGAACGTGCTGCTTGGCCCAGGCTGTGGAGCATTCTACCCCCCTCCACCTTGGACACTCACCCTAGCACTAACCCTGACCTGCGAGGCCTCCGTGGTCTTGAATCCCGATGGATTGCCTCAGCAACAGAGAGAGCGCTCGTTGTCACCCCTATTCCAGTCCCCTCCCCTGAAGACCTCCCATATAACGCTTGGGTGGACTTACAACGTGTCCGCCCCTCCCGTCCAGGCCCAGCGGAGAGAACTGCTCAAAGATTCCCCCCTTTGTAAAAAAAAAAAAAAAAAAAAAAACAAGACGAACCTCAAGTCTCCCTCCCTCTACGTTTTTTTTTTTTTTTTTTTTTTTTTACTGCACCTTTTAACATCATAAGTAAGACAACAGGTGTATCGAAATTGAATAAATGAACGAAGATACTCACAAGAGCTTCAAATACAAGGATATACAACCTTCGGCAGATTTGACAAGTGTCAGCAAAACCTGCAATAATAAAACTGCAAGCTCGTGCAGGCTTTTCTTCGTGCAGGCTTTTCGCAGGTGTGGGTACGCCTCGCTGACAAGACTCTCCACCGTCCTTATACCATCACTTGCCGGAGCTTGCTTTATGGCACCCTGGGCTGCAATACGTTCCTTGCTCATGTACGAGGACGCTTCCAACGGGTCAACCAAGACGACCCCCCCTCCATGGTCTGCTCCAGCCCTGACTGCTTGCAGCTGCACACTGCTGACACAATGTCTCACGCTTTCTTGGAATGCCCTGATTCTGCCCTTGTCATAGACTGGCTCCTTTCCACTTGGGAGACCCTCACCGGTGGGCAGCGCCTTCCTCGTTGCCCCTTCTTCCTCCTCGGTGACGACATCACCCTTTGGCCCGGGACACCCCCTCCTCCCTCTACCCTAAGGTTGTGGTCCTTCCTGCGTATAACCACCTTGGGCGCGATATGGCAGGTCCGTTCGTCCCGGGCTAACAGACTGGACCATTCTGAGCCCCTTCACCACAAGGCTATCTGCCTTGCCCTTGGCCACCTTCACCAAGCCATCGCTAGGGATTGGATGCGCACCCAGACGGATCTTCGACTCCTTGATAATGGCGCCTTCTGTCAAGATTGGTGGCGTGGCCTAGATTGCTCTCTCACAGTGGCTTCCTTTGCAAGCTTATGGGCCACCCCCCCGATCTTTTGCACCATGATTGGGGTCACTCCCGTTTTTTTTTTTCTTCTTTTTTTTTCAAAGGGGGGAACCAGGAAAAGGCGCAACTGATAAAACCTAGCCCTTTGTGCCCAAGGAGAAAAGACCAAAGAAAAAGACAAGAACGGCTCCGGTGACCAGGAGCCTGATACCCGCACCATGGAAATGACAATCCCCATGGCCCCAGCGCTCCCTACAATCCCAGACCCAATCCCAGACACAGCCCAAGCCCTAGTCCTAGACCCTGATCTAGACCCTGACCCAGATCCAGCCCATTACCTGGATCTAGACCTTGCTCTAGACCCTGACCCAGACCCAGCCCATTCCCGAGCTCTAGACCCTGATCTAGACCCTGACCTAGGTCCAGCCCAAGCCCCAGCTCTAGGCCCCGATCTTGACCCTGACCTAGATCCAGCCCAAGCCCAAGATCAAGACCCTGCCCCAGATCAGGATCAGGTTCCAGATTTGGACACAGCACACGACAACGTTCCAGATCTAGGGCTAGATCTGAACCAAGATCAAGGTCCAGATCTGCGCTAAGTTGCCTCCTAAGTCCCCCCCCCCCCCCCCCCTCCCCCCCTTTTTTCTCTTAGTTTCTCGCATAGTTTTCCTTTCAGTCCTCCTTTTTATTTTATTTTTATTTTTTTTGTTTACAAAGGGGGGAACCAGGAAAAGGCGCAACTGATAAAACCTAGCCCTTTGTGACCAAGGAGAAAAGACCAAAGAAAAAGTCAAGAACGGCTAAGGGACAGGCAAGGGACGGACACCACCTGGGTGACGTAAGGGACAAAGGAGGACGGGAACAAAAGACAAACAAACCAGAGAGGCAAGGAAGAAGCCAAAAACAGGAAGCCCAAGAGAAGGGGCTAGGACTACTAAGAAAAAAGACCTAAGAAGGGGGGGGCAACCTCTAACAGTCACCGGATCAGAAGACTGAAAGAGGAGATTCAAAGTAAGGAGGACTAAAAGGAAAACTATGCGAGAAACTAAGAGAAAAAAGGGGGGGAGGGGGGGGGGGGGGGGGGGGGACTAAGGAGGCAACTGAGGGGGAAACTAAGGAGGCAACTAAGGGTAGAAACTGAACTAGGGGAAGCAAACTAAGGGAGAAACTGCAAAAACAAGCCAAAAGCAGGGAGGCAACCAGAAAAGAAGAAAGACAACTGGAAGCAAAGCGAAAACGTAAAAGACTGGTCTGGGCAGGTACAACAGGAAAGAAGACAGAGACAGGATCAAGATCTAGATCTTGATCTGGATCTTAGCGCAGATCTGGACCTTGATCTTGGTTCAGATCTAGCCCCAGATCTGGAACGTTGTCGTGTGCTGTGTCCAAATCTGGAACCTGATCCTGATCTCGGGCAGGGTCTTGATCTTGGGCTTGGGCTGGAACTAGGTCAGGGTCAAGATCGGGGCCTAGAGCTCGGGCTTGGGCTGGACCTAGGTCAGGGTCTAGATCAGGGTCTAGCGCTCGGGAATGGGCGGGGTCTGGGTCAGGGTCTAGAGCAAGGTCTAGATCCGGGTAATGGGCTGGATCTGGGACAGGGTCTAGATCAGGGTCTAGAACTAGGGCTTGGGCTGGGTCTGGGATTGGGTCTGGGATTGTAGGGAGCGCTGGGGCCATGGGGATTGTCATTTCCATGGTGCGGGTATCAGGCTCCTGGTCACTGGGAGTGACCCCAATCATGGTGCAAAAGATCGGGGGGGTGGCCCATAAGCTTGCAAAGGAAGCCATTGTGAGAGAGCAATCTAGGCCACGCCACCAATCTTGACAGAAGGCGCCATTATCAAGGTGTCCAAGATCCGTCTGGGTGCGCATCTAGTCCCTCGCGATTGCTTGGTGAAGGTGGCCAAGGGCAAGGCAGATAGCCTTGTGGTGAAGGGGCTCAGAATGGTCCAGTCTGACAGTCCGGGACGAACGGACCTGCCATATCGCGCCCAAGGTGGTTATACGCAGGAAGGACCACAACCTTAGGGTAGAGGGAGGAGGGGGTGTCCCGGGCCAAAGGGTGATGTGTTCACCGAGGAGGAAGAAGGGGCAACGAGGAAGGCGCTGCCCACCGGTGAGGGTCTCCCAAGTGGAAAGGAGCCAGTCTATGACAGGGGCAGAATCTGGGCATTCCAAGAAAGCGTGAGACATTGTGTCAGCAGTGTGCAGCTGCAAGCAGTCAGGGCTGGAGCAGACTATGGAGGGGGGGTCGTCTTGGTTGACCCGTTGGAAGCGTCCTCGTACATGAGCAAGGAACGCATTGCAGCCCAGGGTGCCATGAAGCAAGCTCCGGCAAGTGATGGTATAAGGACGGTGGAGAGTCTTGTCAGCGAGGCGTACCCACACCTGCGAAAAGCCTGCACGTAGAGGGAGGGAGACTTGTGGTTCGTCTTGTCTTTGAGCAGTTCTCTCCGCTGGGCCTGGACGGGAGGGGCGGACACGTTGTAAGTCCACCCAAGCGTTTTGTGGGAGGTCTTCAGGGGAGGGGACTGGAATAGGGGTGACAACGAGCGCGTCTCTGTTGCTGAGGCAATCCATCGGGATTCAAGACCACGGAGGCCTCGCAGGTCAGGGTTAGTGCTAGGGTGAGTGTCCAAGGTGGAGGGGGGTAGAATGCTCCACAGCCTGGGCCAAGCAGCACGTTCCTCGGTATAACCTGGCACAAAATGGTGGGAACTGGGGCTTTGTTGCATGATATGTTGGTGAAGAAGGGCCTGCCGTGCTTGGCGCACAGAGAGTTCAAGAAGGTTCACCTCAGTATCATCATGGAGGTGGAGACCCCATGTTGTTGGGTCCAGTTGGAGGTCCTCCCAAAGACCAACCAGCCATGGTTCCAAGAGCTCTTGCCTCTGGTGGGGGGGGAGGCCTTGCTGGATCAGCTGCTCCTCAAAGTCTGCCCGTAACCATGCTTCTCGAGGTTTCTTGCGTAGGGTAATGAGGGCACTTGGGGGTGTCCTTGGGGGGGAAGGGCAGGAAGGGTGAGAGGGTGTAACCAGCCAGAGGGCCAGACCTCCCAAAGACGGTCCTCTCCAGTGAGGGGATCTGGCCCCTCTGCAAGGGGACCAGCAGGGGCCACAGCGGGAAAGAGCTTCCATTTGGGAGGTGGAAGTTCAGGAAGGAGGACAGCATCCCGCCAGGGGTCTGGCAGAGAGGAGAGGATGAAGTCAAGGTCTTGGACAGAAACGGGAGGGAGGTGAGCTCGTTGTTGATGAGCTGAGCGGATGTCCTTGAGACGGTGCCACGAGAGTGCTTGGGAGGAGAGCACTTGGTTTGAGGTGATGGGCATGGACGGAAGAGGAGGGGTGTTGTTGAAGGTGGTTTCCAGTAGGATGGATTGGGGGCACTGCATGGGCGGAGCGATAATTCTACGAATGTTCAGCAGGAGAAAAGCCTCTGCACTTTCCCGGGCCAAGTTGGTGGTGATTGAGGCGATGTCCACAGAAGACGGGGCGGTAACCAGGGCATGATATCCACTTGCCTGACCTGGAGGAAGGCGCACAGCCCGAGAAATCTCGTGACGGTAGAGCTGCTGCCAGGGGTGACCTGTGTAACTGAAGAGGAGCCATGTGGTCTTGGCCAGCATAGCAGCCGAGTGGGAAGCAAGATGGGGTACAGCAAGCCCTCCTCGATGAAAAGGAAGGACGGCTGTCCCAAAGCGGGGGAAGAGGTGTCCTGGACGTGGTGATTCCTTAGTTTGCATCTCCTCTTTCAGTCTTCTGATCCGGTGACTGTTAGAGGTTCCAATGTTATGGCCCCCCCCTTCATAGGTTTTTTTCTTAGTAGTCCTAGCCCCTTCTCTTGGGCTTCCTGTTTTTGGCTTCTTCCTTGCCTCTCTGGTTTGTTTGTCTTCTGTTCCAGTCCTCCTTTGTCCCTTACGTCGCCCAGGTGGTGTCCGTCCCTTAGCTGTCCCTTAGCCGTTCTTGTCTTTTTCTTTGGTCTTTTCTCCTTGGTCACAAAGGGCTAGTTTTTATCAGTTGCGCCTTTTCCTGGTTCCCCCCTTTGTAAAAAAAAAAAAAAAAAAAAAACGTAGAGGGGGTCAAAACGTTAGCGCTCAAAAGCGCGCGCTTTGAGTTACCTTGATCAGTTGCGCCTTTCTCCTGGTTCCCCCCTTTGTAAAAAAAATAAAAATCCCAATCGTTTGCCCCCCCAATCAATTGGAGAAGATCACCAAGGGGATAAGCAAAGAATCGATATTAAAACAATTACACAAGCAAATTGGATAATGTCAGAGGATGGATACCAGAGTTCTACGTACACTAAGTTATTAAACAATTGGGAAGATATTAATTGCATAGTAAGACTATATCTTCGAGCGCACAACTTAAATGTCGAATCAGAAAGGAGTACATCTCGTTCTGGTAGAATTTGCAGGTGCCAACCATTCCTTTTAACCTTAAGGATAATGGACCTGACCAACAACCCACCCACCATGCCCAGTCACCCCAAGACTACTACATGGATAACATACATTTTCTACTCCTCAACTGCAGAGGGCTGAGGAGCTCCTGGGAGCTAATTCTCAATCACATCCTAGACCACAAACCTGATGTGGCTATTCTTACAGAAACCAAACTGCTCTCCTGCCTCTCCTTCATCCAATTCATCAAGAATTCCCTGACTGCTTGCAGCTGCACACTGCTGACACCATGTCTCACGCTTTCTTGGAATGCCCAGATTCTGCCCCTGTCATAGACTGGCTCCTTTCCACTTGGGAGACCCTCACCGGTGGGCAGCGCCTTCCTCGTTGCCCCTTCTTCCTCCTCGGTGACCACATCACCCTTTGGCCCGGGACACCCCCTCCTCCCTCTACCCTAAGGTTGTGGTCCTTCCTGCGTATAACCACCTTGGGCGCGATATGGCAGGTCCGTTCGTCCCGGGCTGACAGACTGGACCATTCTGAGCCCCTTCACCACAAGGCTATCTGCCTTGCCCTTGGCCACCTTCACCAAGCCATCGCGAGGGACTGGATGCGCACCTAGACGGATCTTCGACACCTTGATAATGGCGCCTTCTGTCAAGATTGGTGGCGTGGCCTAGATTGCTCTCTCACAATGGCTTCCTTTGCAAGCTTATGGGCCACCCCCCCGATCTTTTGCACCATGATTGGGGTCACTCCCAGTGACCAGGAGCCTGATACCCGCACCATGGAAATGACAATCCCCATGGCCCCAGCGCTCCCTACAATCCCAGACCCAATCCCAGACACAGCCCAAGCCCTAGTTCTAGACCCTGATCTAGACCCTGACCCAGATCCAGCCCATTACCCGGATCTAGACCTTGCTCTAGACCCTGACCCAGACCCAGCCCATTCCCGAGCTCTAGACCCTGATTTAGACCCTGACTTAGGTCCAGCCCAAGCCCCAGCTCTAGGCCCCGATCTTGACCCTGACCTAGATCCAGCCCAAGCCCAAGGTCCAGAACCCTGCCCCAGATCAGGATCAGGTTCCAGATTTGGACACAGCACACGACAACGTTCCAGATCTGGGGCTAGATCTGGACCAAGATCAAGGTCCAGATCTGCGCTAAGATCCAGATCAAGATCTAGATCTTGATCCTGTCTCTGTCTTCATTCTTGTTGTTTACCTGCCCAGACCAGTCTTTTAGGTTTTCGCTTTGCTTCCAGTTGTCTTTCTTCTTTTCTGGTTGCCTCCCTGCTTTTGGCTTGTTTTTGCAGTTTCTCCCTTAGTTTGCTTCCCCTAGTTCAGTTTCCACCCTTAGTTGCCTCCTTAGTTTCCTCTCAGTTGCCTCCTTAGTCACCCCCCCCCCCCCCCCCCCCCCCCCCCCCCTCCCCCCCTTTTTTCTCTTAGTTTCTCGCATAGTTTTCCTTTTAGTCCTCCTTACTTTGAATCTCCTCTTTCAGTCTTCTGATCCGGTGACTGTTAGAGGTTGCAATGTTATGGCCCCCCCCTTCATAGGTCTTTTTTCTTAGTAGTCCTAGCCCCTTCTCTTGGGCTTCCTGTTTTTGGCTTCTTCCTTGCCTCTTTGGTTTGTTTGTCTTCTGTTCCCGTCCTCCTTTGTCCCTTACGTCGCCCAGGTGGTGTCCGTCCCTTAGCTGTCCCTTAGCCGTTCTTGCCTTTTTCTTTGGTCTTTTCTCCTTGGTCACAAAGGGCTAGGTTTTATCAGTTGCGCCTTTTCCTGGTTCCCCCCTTTGTGAAAAAAAAAAAAAAAAATTCAGCATCTGTAGCTAAAGGCTCAAAAAACAAAACAAAAAAATTGACTCCATTACAAAACCAAGCTGCACTAGCACAGGCACCTGCAGTAGGAGCCTTGGTTCAGCCACCAACGACAGCAACATCGGTCTCGGCTTTAGCACCCGTTGCATTGGCTACACTATCAGCATCACTTGCTTTAACACCTGCACTGGCTTACACAGCTTTGCCACCGGTAGAGGAATCGGATCTTCCTACAGCAGCAGATGTTTTGACACCACCAGTAGCAGACTCAGTGTTGACACCCACAGCAACAGCTTTGGTACCCATACAATCTCCTATAGCATCCTCCCCCCCCTCTCCGCTCCCCTCTAACTCTGCACTAGCAGAGTCTCCATCTTCCCCTGTCCAAGGTTCCTTCCTCTCCATCGCTCCCCCCTTATCCTCATCCCCCTCTTCAGCCCCCTTTAACTCATCTCATCCAGAGTCTCCCTCTACCCCAGCTCAAGTCCCTCCTATCTCCGCCGCCCCTTCCCCTCGCAGACCCATCGCTCCCAACCCCCGACCCATCTCTTTTTTTTTTTTTTTTTTACATAGGGAGGAACCAGGAAGGAGAACATCTGATAAAACCTAGCCCTATGTGACCGAGGAAGAAAAAACCAAAGAAGAAGACTAGAAGACATGGGCCAAAAGTCCGCTAAGACAAAAGATCCGAAGACAAAAGACGAAAAGACTAGGGGACAAAAGAACGAGGGACACAAACTAATTACTAGGAGGACAAAGGACAAAGGGCCTTCCGAGCACCACCCCCACCTCCAAGCAACACTGTTCCTCCCCAACCAACATAACACCATTGTAACCTCCAAGAGCAACACAGAAAAAAAAGGAAAGGCATGCACCCGAAGGTCTTGCTGATCTAAGATTAAAACACTGCATGGCATCACTCCTGTAACAGGCCAGTGCTTCAGGGCATCACTCCTGTAGCAAACCAGCACATACTCTCAGCAGCCTAGTAACATGTCGCTAGGTCACCCATGCAGATCAGCAAGCTCTGCAAAGACGACCAGAGCACGGCATGCAACAAAAAACAGGACAGGGCCAAAGCTAACACTAACAAGGTATCTAAAGAAGCAAATCAAACTCCTTAGAAAACGTCCTGGACGGTGAAAGGGTAGAACCCCCACAAGATCCACCAGCAAGGAAAACCTTAAAGGCGCACTAAAGCAGCTGGCACTTTAAAGCAAATAAACCGGTAGCCTGTGCATCAGGGCATCACTCCATTAGCATTTCAGCGCAGTCTATCAGCAGCCTAGTATCATGCCACTAGGTCGCCGATGCAAATCAGCAAGCTCTGCAAAGACAACCAAACGCGGCATGTCTACGGTTCAAAGGTAGCGGTAACAAGGTAACAAAAAGTATGTAGCTCCTAAGTAAGCCTCCTGAACCTGCAGACGCAAGATACAATACGGTACAGGGCATCACTCCTATAACAGTCCAGTGCATCAGGGCATCACTCCATCAGCAGACCGGCGTGCCAGCTCAGCTGTCAAGTAGCATGCCACTTCTTCTCCAATGCAGACCAGCAAGCTCTGTAAGGAAGAAGACCAAAGCAGGGCATGCTACTGATAAACAGGTCCGGGAAAAAGCAAACAAAAACAGTCTTCAGGGAAGGAGCAGCAGATCCACCCCCAAAAACTACTATCCAGCCCTCTAGGGCAGCAAAATGCTAAGACAAACTGTATCGCTATGGTTTCCAACCAATGTCACACTCCAGGATCGGCAAGTCTCTAATTAGAGAACAAGAAGATGTTGACCAATGCAGACCTTCAAAAGGAGACCTGCTGACTAAGAATTCGAGAAAGAGGGAATGAGTCTCAACAGCACAACACCTGTCTAAGGCCAAAAAACACTAAAACATCCCGCGAAAAAAGGACCTCCAGCTCCAATTGTCCCCTCAAAGCTTCGTCTACTAGGTATCTCAGCAGCTGACATGAAGGAGCAGGGATGAGTGGGAGGAGATGGAGGATTCTGAGAGGAAGGAGGAAGTGGGTGGGGCTCGGAAGAAGGGAATCAGGAGAGAGCTGCTTCTAAAGTACTAAGGATGGGGGTCGGGTCATCCCAAATTAACTTGAAGAGAATAGCCTGCCCCCCTCCGGTAGGCTGACCTCTTATGCTGACCTCTGGAGGGGGCAGAGTAGCGGATTAGACCGCATGAGCGTCTGTAACACTCAAATGGGGCACTGAGCAGCTCCCATAGCCGCGAAATTGCAGTCGCTCCAGCCGAATTGGCCGAAGCAGCTTCGCAGCAAAGTTATAAGGCGGCCGGAGAGCAGACATTGCTAGGGCGAAAAAGTACCTCCAGCTCCAATTGTCGCCTCAAAGCTTCGTCTACTAGGTATCTCAACAGCTGACATGAAGGAGCAGGGATGAGAGGGAGGAGATGGAGGATTCTGAGAGGAAGGAGGAAGTGGGTGGGGCTTGGAAGAAGGGAATCAGGAGAGAGCTGCTTCTGAAGTACTAAGGATGGGGGTCGGGTGGTCCCAAATTAACTTGAAGAGAATAGCCTGCCCCCCTCCAGTAGGCTGACCTCTTATGCTAACCTCTGGAGGGGGCAGATTAGCGGATTAGACCGCATGAGCGTCTGTAACACTCAAATGGGGCACTGAGCAGCTCCCATAGCCGCGAAATTGCAGTCGCTCCAGCCGAATCGGCCGAAGCAGCTTCGCAGCAAAGTTATAAGGCGGCCGGAGAGCAGACATTGCTAGGGCGAAAGAACGACCTCCAGCTCCAATTGTCGCCTCAAAGCTTCGTCTACTAGGTATCTCAGCAACTGACATGAAGGAGCAGGGATGAGAGGGAGGAGATGGAGGATTCCGAGAGGGTGGGGCTCGGAAGGCTATGCTCCGGCCCAAGCTGCTGACAGAGAAGACTTCTTTTTCAACTGCGTGCGTCCCAACCTTCCCACTGACGGACGCCTCCTTCTCGTTGTTGGTGATTTCAACTGCATTCTTGACCCCCTCGATGCGGTCTACCCTCCTCACAGACTCAATATTGACCCCATGAGTCGCATGCAGGGGGCACCTCCCCTTGCAGACATCATGAATACCTACAGCCTACAAGACATGGGAGGAACACGCACCCGACTGCCAAAGACTTCACACATTGGAGCATCCCAGCCTCATCGGGCGGTAGGCTTGACCGCTGGCTCGCTTCAGACTCTCTCCTAGCCCTCTTCACAGCCACTTCCTCCATTCTCCCTACCTCTGGCTTTATCTCTGACCACCGCCTTGTGTCTATAACCCTCTCCTTCCTAGGCCACGCTCCACCCAAGGGCCAAGGGCTGCAAGGGTTCCCCCTCCTCCTCCTCAACATTCCAGAAGCTTGTGATGAGCTCAAGAACATCATCGCTTCACAATCCCTCCTCCTAAACCTCTTACCCGATTCAGACATCGTCACAAAATGGGACAACATGAAGGAAGTTATCCGCACCAGCAGTTGGGCCATTTACAAGAAGCATCGCCGTGCCCGCCAGCGTGCCGCCCGCTTAGCAGAGGACGACGCCCGGCAGGAATTCTCACAGGTGCATTTCTCCCCCGATGCAATTTCTTTCCTGGCACGCCTCAACATAGCCAAGGCTAAGGCATTAGCAGCAACACTCGCTTGGCAGCAACTCCTTGCTCCAATGCTCAAAGCTCTACCTATCCTTGAGCACACTTTTGGGGATTCATCTTCCTTCTACTTCCACCACCTTTCCCGTTCCCCTCACCCCCCAGTCCACATCATCAGTTCACATGCTTAGAAGATCCCAATGGACCACTGATGTGCGAGACATCCCCCAGACTCTACAGCAAGCCCCATGGATGACCAGCTCCCAAGTCTCGCACATCCTTCCATGCCCGCACACCTTCTTACTGGAAGTAGGTAAAGCAGCAGTTGAGCCCCAAGAGCTGCCAGCCTTTCTCACCTTCCTCCTCCAGTACTTCACCCCCCTTCTCCATGGTATGCCGCAAATGGGGCGATGCGGGTCCCATGCAAAAGCTTATTGGTGCATCGTCCTTGCACCCACTGGCCGATATTATGCTGACCTTTCCAGGCGGCTATCTCATTCTGGCAACTTCACTGTGGAGTGGGGACAGCGACAGATCCTCATCCCCCTATCCTCTGCTCCTCCCCCTCTCCCCTCTTCACACCGCCGCCCTAAATTCTTCAACGTACCCTCCACATGCGCACGCATTGGCCTTCCTGAGGCCATCCTTTCAGCGGCCGGCTACAAGACAATTCCTGCCCACCTTTCCAACTTCCCCCTTGCTCCCGTCCCGGGGGCAGTCATTATCCTCCGCTACAGTCTTGGCGTGAACGCCAACGCTGCCGTCTTCATCGTGGATATCATCCCACCCCCAGAAGACCCCTTCCTCCACCGCCTGCCACCCTTTCTCCCCTCCCTCTCCCTCCCTGGTAGACCCCCCTTCAGCACCTTCTTGGATCAAGATCCTCTCTCTTTCCCCCTCCCCTCCCATTCTGCTCGTTCCCACCTCTCCACCACATCCCCTCTCACTTCTTTCCAGGGCCCTTCTGCTTCTACCCTCCCCTTTACTTCCCCTCCTCCTCCTCCTCCTTCCCCCCCCCCCCTTCCCTTCCCCTTCTTCCAACATGGAACCCATCGGGCCCCCGACCTATGGTACCCCTCCTCATTCTCTCCATTTCCCCTGTCCCTCCCACCGTCCAGTCCACAGCACTCTCACCCCACCCTCCTTCTCAACATGGTCCACCACACCATCCCCCTCTCCCGACAGCCCCTACATGTTTCCCTCTACTGAGGCACTCCTCCATGCCGGTTCCCTCAGAGCTCGCCCCAGGTTACAATCTTTTTCAAGCCTTCTCCTGTCGGAGACACACACAGACCCAGTGACTTCAGCAGCCCCCATCGACAGCACCGCCAACACTGAGCCAGGAACTTCACCCGCACCCCCTTCTTCAGATGAAGCACAAGTTTCATACTCCACTTCAGATCCACAGGCAGCTCATCCACATCACCCAGGTGCAGAATTAGATCTAGCCGCAGCTACAGCACCAGAAGCAGCACACTCTCAAGCAACTTCTTCAGCATCAGCTCCTTCTCACGCTTCTGTACCAGCATCTGCCCATCAAGAGCAACAACCACCATTAGATTCACAACTAACATCAGTTGCACCTTCCACTCCAAGATCTGTTTCGGCTTCAGCAGTACCAACATCAGCAGCCTCAGCCTCAGCCTCAGCCTCAGCCTCAGCCACAGCCACAGCCTCAGCCACAGCCTCAGCCTCAGCATCAGCATCAGCATCAGCATCAGTATCAGCTCTAGCATCAGCTCCAGCTCTCTCAGCCTCGGCATCAGCAGCCTCAGCCTTAGCCTCAGTCTCAGCCTCAGAGTCAGCATCAACATTAGCATCTGTATTAGTTCTAGCATCAAATGGGCGTTCCTGCTTCCGAACGGATTTCCAATCTTACAATCACTTTTTGGGGGTCTTTTGATGCTTTTCAAATTCAATCTTACGATAAAAAACGTAAGATTGTAGTCAATTTTGACAAAATATGCTTGAAATGAGCTTGAAAGACGGAGAAACGTACAGATTGCGAATGTTACAACGTTGAAATGCCATATTTTGTAACAAAAGGTGTTAACATCAATTCGTATCTTACAATTATAATTGTAAGAAATAAAGGGAAAGCGGACGGTTATAAGGCGGCAGGCAGAATTCAGCTTTTACATCTTACAATAAAAATCGTAAGTATAATTCATTTAATTTTTCTAATTTAGTAAAAAAACGGCTATGTGTCAAACATCTTACTCCTCCTCCTCCCCCCCCCTCCTCGTCCTCCTCTTCCTCCTCCTCCTCCTCCATGTCCCCATCCCCATCTTCCTCCTCCTCCATCTCCTCCTCCTCAGCAATGTCTGCATTGTCTCCATCCGATTGCACAGCCTCTGCCCTGGTGTCCTTCTCAATGGATTGACAAGCTAGGAGCATGCTTGTGTGGTACTTTCTCTGGATCTTCATACCCTTGGTGGGTTCGCAGCTAAATTGAAATGCGTCAATGGGAATATCGCCCGTCCATGTTGCTTTTCTCCTAACCCCCACGGTAATAGGCACAAGCTTGTGGTCCATCCAATCTTCTGGCCAAGTTGGGTGTTTCAGTGTACACCAACTTCTGAGCCCCAGAGTACAAGGGCTTTAAATACACACATTCCACTTCTCCATTCACTGGTAGTGATTTGACCTCCACCACGTCCCATCCTCTCAATCCGCTAGAGTCATCCATTTGTACCTTGACCACAGCGACATGACCAACAACCAAATCAGTAGTGGGCTCGTAGGCTATTCTTCTATCCGGCTTCGTCCCTTGTGAAGAATATAAGTACAAACACATCCTCCTCCTCTGGCCTTTCCATATTAGTCTCCAAAGTGTGTGCAACCTTCTTAGTCTTGGCAATCTCGTTACTTGCAGGTAAAAGGTCTGACACATCCATGGACAAGTCATCCAATGCTGCTATCAAGCGCTTGGCCATTGATTTCTCAGACTGTGTCAGAACACGACTGGTTGCTGACAACTCCGATGGGAAGTCGACAAAATGTTGGTCTTTCGGGTACTCCCCAGTCACAGCATCATCTGGTTGAGTGCTCCAATAACTCTTCTCAACTTTGAAGAAATCAGTCCACCACTTATTGCTGGCTTCCCAAGTTTCACGAAGCATCTCGGCAATATGTTTGAAGGACTGGGCATGGGATGGGCCATCGGCTGCTGGTTCATCCATCGGCTGCTGGTCATCGGCTGCTGGTTCTAGAACCAGAAGGTCCTCCGCTGCGTGTCGTACACGGACATCAGCTACGGGTCCTGCACGGTCGTCACCGGCGGTTTGTACAGGACCATCGGCCATGTGGCCTGCAAGGACGTCACCTCCGGGCTTCTCGTTATGAATAGTCTTCCAGACAGCCGCCCAGTTTGCCTCGATATTCTCGAGCTCTTCAATCTTGATCTTGGGGGCTTCCTTAAATACTGTTATGGTGTCCACCAGTGGGAAGCCTTGGAGGAAATAAATAGGTTCAGCGTCATTGTCCCACTGTCCTCTCCAAGATCCTGACTCGTCATACTCCTTGTAATAGACCGCTGCAATTGTTGGTGTGCAAACATGTATTGTATATTAGTGAATCATTTAGGACACCCATATTCCTCCCGACTATACTCGGGAGCATCCCTTGGATAATACATCCTAGGTCCTAGGTACAACTTCCTTTGTATCATTTAATTTCTATTGAAGACTGTACATGTAAATCAATGAGGACATGGCACACCCATATTCCTCCCGAGCATAATCGGGAGCATTGTGCAGACATTACATACACGCACGGTAGCATTTAATTTGTAAATATCAGTATATCAAGTATTCTTACCGACTCTCCCGTTGGGGACCTTTCGTTATCTTGAATGCGTGTAAACGGCGATTAACTCCTTTGACGGTGCTAGTGCCATGTCCGAACAACTTGTAAACGTTGTCTAGGAGGACAGCGGAGAAGTCCCCTATAGAGGTCACGACGTCTTGCCTTGTGTAAGGGCCCATTCTCTTGAATAAGTTACCAACAATGCCCATCAGATGGTCCAGGGTGTACACTTCCATGTTCTTTAACCCTTGCGAGATCACAGAGTACTTTTGGTCAAGATTGCTATGTGTGTGTCCGGGAGGGAGGAAATGGACGTACACCTCCTCAAACCAGTTCATCTCAACCAGCAAGGACAAGTATGCGAACATGAAAGCGTTCTTGTTGTCCTTTGCCGCGTTGTCCATTTGCAAGAAGCAATACGGTGGAAGCTGCCCCTCTTCTTCAAGGACCCGGTTGAAGAAATGTTGGAAGCATGATATAGTCAGATTGATGGACTGCGAGTAGAATGGCAAAGCCCAATAACCAATGAAGCCTCTTCCCTGGGAGAATAATCCTGAGTTAACATAGAAGGAAACATGAAGTCAGAATATTAGCATTATTTTGTTAAGTAATCATTTCAAGTTTTAAATACTGTGTATGCTCCCGATTATGATCGGGAGGACATGTCCTACGTGCGCTGTATTTGTACTCACACATGATGCGTGTCTTTAGAAGATCACCTCCTGCAGTCTTCTTTGTATGTGAGAAGTGGCGTGACTGAGGAAGATTAGTCTTCTTGTTGTCCATTGCATCAGCAGATACGTGCAAGAAGAGTTTGTGTGTATTCCGAGTTTGGTTTTCTCAATCATTCGCTCGTTGGGTTTGACAATGCTCCCGATTATGATCAAGAGGACTGTGGGTATTCTGAGTTTGGTTTTTCTCAATCATTCGTTCGTTGGGTTTGACAATGCTCCCGATTATGATAGGGAGGACTATGGGTATGCCGAGTACAAAAAAAAAAAAAAAAAAAAATGCTGAGTACATGTTTTCTGAATCATTTGCTCGTTAGGTTGTCAGTGCTCTCGATTATGATCGGGAGGACTGTGTGTATTCCGAATTTGGTTTTCTCAATCATTCGCTCGTTGGTCTGACAATGCTCCCGATTATGATCGGGAGGACTCTGTGTATTCCGAATTTTGGTTTTTCTCAATCATTTCGCTCGTTGGTTTGTCAATGCTCCGATTATGACAGGAGGACATGTGGTATTCGGCTGAGTTTGTTTTTCTCAAATCATGAATCATTCGCTCGTGGGTTTGTCAGTGCTCCCGATTATGATCGGAGGACTGTGTGTATTCCGAATTTGGTTTTCTCAATCATTCGCTCGTTGGGTTTGACAATGCTCCCGATTATGATCGCGGAGGACTCTGTGTATTCCAATTGGTTTTCTTAATCATTCGCTCGTTGGGTTTGTCAATGCCTCCCGATTATGATCGGGAGGAATGTGTGTATTCCGAATTTGGTTTTCTCAATCATTCGCTCGTTGGGTTTGACAATGCTCCCGATTATGATCAGGAGGACTCTGTGTATTCCGAATTGGTTTCTCAATCATTCGCTCGTTGGGTTTGTCAATGCTCCCGATATGATCGGGAGGACCGTGGGTATTCTGAGTTTGGTTTTTCTCAATCATTCTTTCGTTGGGTTTGACAATGCTCCCGATTATGATCAGGAGGACTATGGGTATGCCGAGTACAAAAAAAGAAAAAAGAAAAAAATGCCGACTACATGTTTCCTGAATCATTCGCTCGTTGGGTTTGTCAATGCTCCCGATTATGATCGGGAGGACTGTGTGTATTCCGAGTTTTGTTTTCTCAATTCATTCGCTCGTTGGGTTTGTCACTGCTCCCGATTATGATCGGGAGGAAATGTGTGTATTCCGAATTGGTTTTCTCAATCATTCGATCGTTGAGTTTGACAATGCTCCCGATTATGATCGGGAGAACTCTGTGTATTCCGAATTTGGTTTTCTCAATCATTCGCTCGTTGGGTTTGTCAATGCTCCCGATTATGATCGGGAGGACCGTGGGTATTCTGAGTTTGGTTTTTCTCAATCATTCGTTCGTTGGGTTTGACAATGCTCCCGATTATGATCGGGAGGACTATGGGTATTCTGAGTTTGGTTTTCTCTTATATCTGAATCTGATTTTGAATCTGAATCTGAATCTCAATCGTTTGCTTTACCAACCTATTTGTCTTTCGCAGGGGTCTACAATGACAGTACCGTGGAAGTAAAACTCCAATCGGACGGGAAGGATTTGGGATGCAGCGTCATGGACGAATGGGCCAAGGAGCGCCAAGTGCCAATGAACATCGAAGTCGTTGTTGGTGGACCAGACTTCTATGTTACGGCTACGCACGCTCACTGGTTGAGGTTTCGCGGCGAAATGCAGGCAATGTGCGGAGCAGATGCATTTGGTGAACTACCTTGCGGACGTCACGACAGCCCAGTGCTTGAAGTCACTAGCATTCGGGGCCCCATGTTAGGGAGCCCTATCATGGATACAGTTCACATTCAGGTCTAGTGGGTTGGTGTTGACAATGAGCAGCAAGCCTGTCAGGGTGGCAGGGCGATTATCGCCGACAAAGAGCTTGAGGAACTGGGCGTGGGTGAGCATGACGAAGGCAAGCTCATGAGCGATTTTCGAGGAGTTTGGTCCTAGCGGACTTTTTTTTTTTTTGGAGAGAGTCCACCTCGATGTACACCAAAAGCGGCCTTCACATGAGCCGGTAAGAGAGCAATCGAACGGACTGTACTGCTGCACCGTGGCTCAGGTTAAATTTTCAAATCTGACAGGTACATTTCGAATGTTACGTACGCGGTGGGATGTACACCGTTCGAAACAACCATTGTGTGCTGACCGCACTTGCCGCTTTTAATTTCGATAGGATATTGCGTAACTTCTGCACTCTTTACATTTCCTACAGCCTCCGCGAAGAAATCAAGAAAGGCGCGACGAGGTCAGCTTCCTACAATCAACGAAGAGGACAGATCGCCGACACTTTGTAAGGTATTATATTCAAATGGTATTCTTATACGCCCAGCTACTGACATTGGCCTCCGGAATGCTAGTGCTACAAGCAACTGGGCGTCTTGACTTCCGAAGGGGTGGAGTGTCGCCAGAATGTTCCGCACATATGCCTGCATTCGCCGCGAAAACCTCAACCAATGAGCCGTTGCGTGCCGTAAACATAGAAGTCTGGTCCACCAACAACGACTTCGATGCATTGGACTTGGGCGCTCCTTGGTCCATTAGTCCATGACGCGCAGCCCAAAACAATTCCCGGAAGATTGGAGTGAACTTCCAAGGTATGTCATTCTTTGTAGACTGCCCGGGAAGACAAATAGGTTGGTTCAAGCAATATGATTGAGATTAGATTCAATTCAAAATCAGATTCAGATATAGAGGAAAAACCAACTCAAATACCCATAGTCTCCGATCATAACTCGGGAGCAGTGTTCAAAACCCAACGAGCGTAAGTGCGTATGGACGGACCCGACGGGCACTTCTCCCGTTCTAAGTTTCAGATATTCCTCCTCAACCTTTCACTCCGCCCTTCATAATTCCAATTTCCGTCGTTACCTAACCATCGCTAAACAATAATTCGGAATACCCATACGTCCGCCCGATCAGAATCGGGAGCAATTTGTCGACACAAACGAGCAATGATAGAGGAAAAACCAAATTCGGACTACATGAGAGTCCTCCCGATCATATCGGGAGCTTTGTCAAACTCAACGAGCGAATGATTGAGAAAACAAAATTCGGAATACACACAGTCCTCCCGATCATAATCGGGAGCATTGACAAAACCAACAAAGCGAATGATTGGAAAAAACAAAAACTGAAGACACACAATTCCCCAATCATATCGGGAGCAATGACAAACCATCGAGCGAATTGATTCAGAAACATGTGTCGGCATACCCATAGTCTCCTGTCATAATCGGGAGCATTGTCAAACAAACGAGCGAATGATTGAGGAAACCTAATTCGGAATCCACACATCCTCCCCGATCATAATCGGAAGCACTGAAAACCCAACGAGCGAATGATTCAGGAAAACATGTACTCGGCATTTGTTTTTTTTTTTTTTTTGTACTCGGCATACCAATAGTCCCGATCATCATCGGGAGCATTGTCAAACCAAACGCCGAAGTTGAGAAAACCTAATTCGGATCACAACCTTCTCCCGATCAGAATCGGAAGCCTGACAAACCCACGAGCGAATGATTCAGAAAACTTACTCGGCATTTTTTTTTTTTTTTTTTTTTTTGTACTCGGCATACCATAGTCCTCCCGATCAGACGGACATTGTCACCCACCGAGCGAATGATGAGAAAAAACAACCAAACTAGATAACCTATCCTCCCGATCATATCGGGAGCATTGCGACACCACGAGCAATGTAGAGATAACCAAATTTCGAATACACATAGTCCTGCCCGACATAAGCTGGAGCATTGCCAATCCACAACAGCGAATGATTGAGAAACCAATCGGGAATACCACATTCCTCCCGATCATAATCGGAGCACTACAAACCCACAGAGAAGGATTAAAAACCATGTAAACGGCATTTTTTTTGTTTTTTTTTTTTTTTTTTTTTTTTTTTTGTACTCGGCATAACCCATAGTCCTTCCGTATCATAATCGGAGCAAATTTTGTCAAACCCAACGAGCACATAATGAAACACCCACATTCGGAATATACACGTTCCTCCCCCGATCATAATCGGGAAGCACTACAACGCAAACGAGCGAATGATCCTAAAAATTTACTCGGCATTTTTTGTTTTTTTTTTTTTTTGTTACGCGGCATATCCGAGTCCTCCCTACTAATCGGGAGCCTTTCAATCCTAACGACGCATGATTAGAAAACCAACTCAAATACCCACAGACCTCCCTAGTCATAATCGGAACAGTGACAGAAACCCAACGAGCGCACCAAATGATGAGAAAACCAATTCGGAGACACACATCCTCCAATGCATATCGGAGCTTTTGTCAAACCCAACGCCGATGATGGAGAAACAAATTCGGAATACACACAGTCCTCCCGTCATATCGGGAGCATTTGACAACCCGTGGAGCGATGATTCCGAAGAACTGTGCTCGGCAAATAGCCCCTATTCCTCCCCATCATAATCGGGATCATTGTCATAACCCAACGAGCAATGATTGAGGAGACTCAATTCGAATACACACGTCCTCCCGATCATATCGGAGCACTGTCCAGACCTAACGAGCGAATGATTCCGAAAACGTGTACTCGGCATTTTTTTTTTTTTTTTTTTTTTTACTCGCAGACCTCAGTCTCCCTCCCTATCATACTCGGGAATCATTGTCGACCCAACGAACGAATGATGACAAAACAAACTCGAAGACCCCAGTCCCTCTATCATAATCGGAAGCATTGTCAACACCCCCCTGCGAAGGATTGAGAAAAACCAAACCTCAGAATACCCACTCCTCCGATCATAATCGGGAGCATTCAACCCCACGCGCGATGTTGAGAAAACCAAACTCCGGACTCCACACTTCCTCCCGATCAAAAAAAACTTCAATCCTAACCTGTCAAAGAAACTGATCCACCGACTGCCTAAGGACGGAACAAGGCAAAAGGCCAACTAACTTCTCTTCTGGGGCTTGACATTGCATTCATCAGTCCTCTATGCAAGTCAGCAGCCCACTACAATCTTTGCTTTACCTTTCAGTACTGGCCATACACTAACCTAGTCAAGAGGTAGTGGTCCGAGGTGTGCAAAACACAGTAAAATAGAAGACTGCAGTGTACATTATCCATATGTCAGTGTCCCTGTAAAGTACCAATCACAACATAAACACCCAACCACCCTAAGCCCGCAAAGATTAACACATTAACCAGGCACCCTGTTGGGCAAGCATAACTGTTTTCAAACACAAGGCACACGCGTCAGTCTGGGCAAAATTGCAGTCTATACCCCACAATTCATTCATAACCAAACCATACGCTATGGAAATCTTGGAACGTATCTAAGAGATGCATGCCATATGGGTAGTCAGTAGCTGCCGCCATTACTCTGCCGCATGCTGGCACGTGTACCATCATGCAGGTATGCAGGCCCATGACGGTGCAGGCGGGTGCAGAGCTTGTTCGCCAGTATCTATCCGGCGCAGTCTGCGGCCCGCGCGTATCCGGTCGGTCTGCGTGTCGGGCGGGTAACCGCCATTCCAGTAGGCAACCTATTCCAAAGGTGCCCGAGCCCAGTTCTCCTGTCTATCTGCCCAGCACCACCAGAGAAGGTGCTAGGCAGGATAGTGACCAGTGAAATGCATTGCGCAAGGGTTTCGAGAATTCGAAGCAACCCTCGGGGGTGATTCACAACCACCCTGTGCAATGCTAATGCGCAGCAGGCGATGCATAAAGCTAACGGCTACAGCAAATCATATCAGGATACAGAGCTAAAGTGAATTCCCCATTTGCATGAAAGCATTGCGCAAAAGGTGCAGAATTAGTGCAAACTCGGGACCATGACAGGGCCACCCCGGTGCTTATTCCGGATTCGCATCCATCAAAGCAATGCGGGATGCGAGAAGGCCCCCCCCAAAATGTTTTTTTTTGCGCAGAGCATAAAGGAGGTGAAAAGCGCAAGGCATGACAAGATGTCAAAGCGCAAGGCAATGAAGCAAAGCCTTACCGACTTATCAAAACGTCTTCAGGCATGCGCATCAAAGTGGGGCCCGCAGGGGGGTCACTCAATGCACAGTCAGGGGTCATGCAAAGGGTCCCTGCCAGGTCATGCACAGGGCAAGCTGCCATAGAAGGTGCTGGCATGGCAAATCAATGCACACAAGGAGTCATGCAAAGGGGTCCAATCTGCCCAATCCATTGAAATGACACCAAGGCAGGGCTTTGGCAATCGGATGGAGACAATGGTAGACATTGCTAAGTAGATGAGATGGAGGAAGGATGAATATGGGGAGGGGGCATGAGGAGGAGATCTAGTGCACGATTGTACAGGCGCTGTTGTTAACCCACAGTTTCATTGCCCCTTTCTACAACGTGATAGCCCTGCCTAAGTACTCGAATTTGTCTTTCCGAACTGTGAGTTGTGGAGTCCTGTGAGATATATTAATGAGCAAGGCTTTCAATACTTTTGTACAGCTTTCACCTTCCTCTTACTGTCTCTAACAATTGATTTGGTAATTGGAATCTTCGAAGAACTTTCTCTCTCTCCAACGAGCAAATCATGTTTAACCATTGTAATTGAAGGGAATAGTCTCTTCTCCGAAGCAACAAAAACAATCTACCTAAATAACTGTGTAAGATATTCGTAAATACACCAAAAAAGCAAATCAGTCAAGTTCGAAACGATCCTACAAATAAATTAAGGTATTTTCGTAACATACCCCAAACAAAAAGCAAAACCAATAATTGCGAAACATCTTCAATATTGATCGTAAATTTCAGAAAACAAAGAAATCCGTTCGAAGCAGGAACGCCCATTATCACTCCGCTCCGCGCCTCACATCACATCAGACCAACAACACTAGCATTAGCATCAGCATCATCCACAGTGCTTCACCATCACACCCTCAGCAACCTCAGCACCAGCATCAGGAAAGGATCATTCATCAGCATCAGCTCAACCTCCCTCACAGCTCAACTCGCTCCCAGCGACGCCTCAGCATCAGTAGCTAAAGGCTCAAAAACAAAACGAAAAAAAATTGACTCCATTACAACACCACGCTGCACGATCAAGGCACCTGTATAGGAGTCCTTGTTCAAGCCCCAACGACAAGCAACCATCGGTCTCGGCTTAGCACCCGCTGCATTGGCTACACTATCATCATCAGTTGCTTTAACACCTGCCACTGGCTTACACCGCTTTGCCACCGGTAGAAGGAATCGGATCTTCCTACAGCAGCAGATGGTTTTTTGACACCACCAGAACGGCGCAGTGTTACACCCACAGCAACAGCTTTGGTAACCCATACATCTCTCTAGCCTCCCTCCCCCCCTCTTCCGCTCCCCTCTAACTCTGGCACTAGCAGATCTCCCATCTTTCCCCTGTCCAAGGTTCCTCCTCTCATCCCCCCCCTGATCCTCATCCCCCGCTCCACCCCCTTTACTCATCTCATCCAGAGTCTCCCTCTACCCCAGCTCAGTCCCTCCTAGCTCCCCGCCGCCCCTTCCCTCCGCACCCAACACTCCCCCACCCCCGACCTCGCTGAGGCACGAACAGCTGCTGCTGGTGCTCGCGCCATCTCAATGCAAACCACTCCTCCTGCCCATCCCTTGTTCTCCGTCCTTTTCAACCCCTCCCTCCCTCTCTGTCCCCCCTCTTCCTCCAGCCCCACTGGCCCCCCGACGTCCCTCCCACAACACCCTTCCTTACCTCTCTCCGCCATCACCACACCACCCTCCGCCACAGCGATCTGGACTCCTATCAAACACCCTTCATATCCGCTATGCTGCCCCATTTGTCCTCAACCCCTTGGGACCGAGCCCCCTTATTGACACCTTGTTCGCACTCCTTCCACTCACATGCAAATCACGACTTGTTCACTATGGACACCCTCGTTGTCCCCAGCTGCAGGTCGCTGCAGCCCAGGCCCCCTTCTGATTTGGCACCAACCTATTTATGATAGTGACATTCATGACAACGAGAGTTCTCCGTACCCTTTTTATTCCCTCATCCCCCTCCCCTTCTGCTCTTCCTCCCCCTCCACCATCCCCACGCGGGACTTGGCCCCCCTGCTCTCCCTCCGCCTCCCTCCTCCTTCATCTTCCCCTCGCTCTTCTTTCCAAAGCCTGTGCATGTTAAGCCCCCCCCTTAAGGTCTTTTTTCTTAGTATCCTAGCCCCTTCTCTGGGCTTCTGTTTTTGGCTTCTTCCTTCCTCTCTGGTTTGTTTGTCCTTCTGTTCCCCGTTCCTCCTTTGTCCCCTTACGTCGCCGAGTTGGTGCCGGCCCTTAGCTGTCCCTTAAGCCGTTCTTGTCTTTCTTTGTCTTTTTCTTCCTGGTCACAAAGATCTAGTTGTATCGTTGCCCTTTTCCAGGTTCCCCCCCCCCTTTGTAAAAAAAAAAAAAAAAAAAAAAAACACTGCCCTTGGAGCGTACACACACCCAGAGCCACTCCCCCGTCCAGCTCCTTCCCCCTTCTCTTAAAACTCCTCCTGCCACCCCCCCTTCCCTTCCACGGCTGACACAACACGTTGTGCGCGCGCCCCTCCCCCTCTACAGGCAACCTCCCCGCTCACGCTTCCCCCCCTCACCGTGGCCACCTCCCTCTCTTCTGGCCGTTCCACCCCTTACAGGCGTCCCGCTTCACAGGCGTCCACTCTCTCGCAAGAGAACTCGGACATCCCCATAAGAACCAACACCTGGTGGGCATCCTCCTCTCTTCCTTCCAGCCCTCTCTCTCTGAAATGTCCCTAGGTCACCCGCAAATGCTGCACGCTTAAATGCAGGCCAACCTAGCCGGGATACCCAGGGGAGAAAACGAATGATGCACAGCTGCCCCTCCTAGGGAGTACCTTTGTCTGCACCAACGCGCAAGGCTTACCCCCTTAACTCGTTGAGCACATTTTCTTGGCTTTCGGAAACGCGAGTGGATATTGCAGTGCTCACTGCAAGTAAGGTCACCCTCAATCACCCGAGACCTTCTTCAAACCTCCCATGCGCGGTTGCAATCAGGCCAGGCCAAGATTTTTCTTTTTTGCCCCGGACACCTGGCCCACTGAAGGCATCATCCTGATATTAACCCTCACTCTGCCCCATCACAGATCCCCGTCCTAAAGACCTATCCTAGGGTCCAACAGGCCGCAGTTCTAGCATCGTGCTTTCATGGTGACTCCGGCATCACCATATTTGTGCGTCTATGCTCCGGGCCAAGGCTGCTGACAGAAAAGAAATTTCTGTTTCAACTGCGTGCGTCCCAACTTCCCACTACGACGCCTCCTTCTCGTTGTGGTGATTTCACTGCCTTCTTGACCCCACTCCGATGCGTCTAACCTCCGCACCGACTTTATATTGACCCCCATGATCGCATTGCAGGGGGCACCTCCCCTTGCAGACATCATGACACCTACAAGCCTCAGACATCTGGAGAACACAGCACCCGACCGCTGCCCAAACTTTCCACATGAGCACCCACCTCATCGGTCGTAGGCTTGACCGCTGGCTGGCTTCAGACTCCCTCCTAGCCCTCTTCACAGCCACTTCCTCCATTCTCCCTACCTCTGGCTTTATCTCTGACCACCGCCCTGTGTCTATAACCCTCTCCTTCCTAGGCCACGCTCCACCCAAGGGCCAAGGGCTGCAAGGGTTCCCCCTCCTCCTCCTCAACATTCCAGAAGCTTGTGATGAGCTCAAGACTCATCGCTTCACAATCCTTCCATCCTAAACCTCTTCCCCGATTCAGCATCGTCACAAAATGGAACAACATGAGAGTATCGCACCATCAGCAGTTGCCATTGACAAGAAGCTCGCCGTGCCCCCAGCGAGCCGCCCGCTTGGCAGAGACGACGCCCAGCATGAATTCTCACAGGTGCATTTCTCCCCCGATGCAATTTCTTTCTGGCACGCCTCAACATAGCCAGGCTAGGCATTAGCAGTAACACCTTGCGCTTGTCATCAACACCTGCTCTCAAATCTCAAGCTCTACCTACTTGAGCACCAACTTTTGGGTATTCCATCTTCCTTCTACTCCACCACCTTTCGCCGTTCCCCTCACCCCCCCCAGTCCCCATCAAGCTTATCCAGCCTCCAGGCCACCCATCATCACCCAACCACCACCCCCTTCTGGGCTGACCCCCTCTTCAATGATACGGAGTCAACATATGACTGAGGTATCTAGGGGGGGAACCAGAAAAGGCGCAACTGATAAAACCTAGGCCCTTTTTGACCAAGGAGAACAGACCAAAGCAAAAGACAGAAAAGCTAAGGACAGCTGAGGGACCTTACAAACACCCCTTTGCGACGTAAGTTACAAATTATGACAGGAACATAATACAAACAAACGCATAGAGGCACGTAATAATCCAAAACCAGTACCCCTCGAGAATGGTCTAGGACTACTAATAAAAAAGGACCTATTGATTGGTTTGTCCATAACATTGTCAAACTCTAACTAGTCACCGTATCAGAAGACTGAAAGAGGATATACAACTAGGAGTACTAAAAACGGAGAACTATGCGAGAAACTAAGAGAAAAAATGGGGAAATAGGCAACTGAGGAATGAAACTAAGGATGCACTAGGGTGGAAACTGAACTAGGGTGAAGCCAACTAGGAGAATCTGCAAAAACAAGCCAAAGCAGGAGTCAACCAAAAAGAAGAAAGACCAACTGTAAGCAAACGAAAACCTAAAAACTGGTCTGGGCAGTAAACAACAGAATGAAGAACATAGCCGTATCAAGTCTGATCGTTGATCGGATCTTAGCGGCAGATCTGACTTGATCTTGGTCCAGATCTACCCCAGATCTAGAACTTGTCGTGTGCTGTGTCCAACTCTTGGAACCTGATCCGGATCTGGGGCCAGTGTCCTTGATCTTGGGCTTGGGCTGGATCTAGGTCAGGTCAAGATCGGGTCCTGAGCTGGGCTTGGGCCGGACCTAATTCATGGTCTAGATCAGGGGCTGAGCTCGGAATGGGCTGGTCTGGGTCTGGATCGTGAGCAGTCCTATATCGGTAATTGGCTGCAAGCATCTGGTGCTTGATCAACCTAATGGAGGGGGTTGTCTTTGTTGACCCGTTGGAAGCGTCCCCTCGTACATGAGCAAGGAACCATTGCGAGCCCCAGGGTGCCATGAGCGCCAGCCCGGCAAGTGCTTGTGTATAAGGAGGTGTGAGATCTTTCAGCGAGCGTACCCACACCTGCGAAAAGCCTGCACGTAGCAGGGAGGAGACTGAGGTTCGACTTGTCTTGACAGTTCATCTCTCTCCGCTGGCGGGGCCTGGACGGGAGGGGCGGACCACGTTGTAAGTCTCCCCAAGCGTTTTGTGGAGGTCCTTTAGTGGAGGGACTGGAATAGAGTGACAACGAGCGCTCCTCCTCTCTTTGCTGAGGCAAGCCTCGGATTCAAGACCACGAGGCCTCGCAGGTCAGGGTTAGTGCTAGGTGAGTGTCCCCACAGTGGAGGGGGTACGCATGCCTCCAAGCCTGGGCCAAGCATGCACGTTCCGCGTATACTTGCACAAAATGTGGGAACTGGGCTTTGTTGGCATGATTGGGTTGGTGAAGAAGGGCTTGACGTGCTTGGCGCACAGAGAGTTCAAGAGGTTCCTCATTATCAGCATGGAGGTGAGACCCCATGTTGTTGGG